>JAPKID020004974.1:0-11379 GCA_026931265.2 Tropidonophis doriae | reverse complement strand
CACAGAGAAGGCCCTCCCCCTGGGGGTTGCCAGCCGGCATTGCCCGGCCGACGGCACCCGGAGGAGGCCCTCTCTGTGTGAGCGAATTGGTCTGAGAGAATTATGGGGCAGGAGTCCCAATTTAATTGAATATTCAGTCATTTTGAACTATTCACTTTCAAAATAGGTTAACACTTAGGAAGATAATACCTTTGCATATTCATTTTTTGATAATTATTGTGGTTTATGATCATTGTTCATATTCATGGGTGTTCTTGGGGTAGGTGACCATGATGATATGATTGAAGTTCTGCTCATTTTTTATATGTGTGTGGTATAGGGTTTGCTGTAGCCTACATAACCCCTTCATACACACGTCATATTTTACAGATTCCTAGCACAAGGGAGACATGCCAAGAAACAACCAAACCATCCAATCTTGCAAACTGCTGACACAACAGTTACACAAATATGTCACACACTCTCACATAAGGCAGTTTTATGGTGCACTGCATCTACATTTCGTGGGAAGCAATACTGACTTTTTCTGTGTCACCTTCTTCCTTGTTAGCAGATCCCCTTGATTATGGAATGGCTCACCCTACTGCAAAGCTGTTTGAAGCAACTGCCAGTGCAACAGCTGAGGAATTTCAGTCAGCACATCAAAACAATATATTCTCATGGATTGGTGGGGCCTTTTAACTCTGGCTTTGCAGTCAGTAGAATCCTGTTTGTGCTATTAATTTAGAAGAATATGTTTCATGCACCTGGCTCTTGCAGTCACTATCAACCTTACATTTTTCATAGGTCATTGTGGTTTCATAGATCTGATTCTGGTTTTTCTATTATTTATCAGGCAGTGGTCAGTTCAGAAATTGTCTTCACTTCATGGGTGGGGGGAGGGGGGGAGAGAATTCCTGAAGCCCATAATAGGGACCAACAAGTGCTTTGCATGCAAAAGATCCCCAATTGAAGCCTGGGCTTAAGTATGCAGTACTGAATTACTGTATTTTTTAAAGTATAAGACGCACCTTTTTCCCTCAAAAAAGAGGGTGAAAATCCAAGTGTGTCTTATACACTGAATTCAGCATTTTTGGCCTCCAGAAACTTCACTCCCTTTGCAAAAACAGCCGCGCATAGCCTTTAGGAAGCTTCCAGAGTGCTCCTGGGGGCTAGGGAGGGTAAAAATTAGCAAGAAACGAGCCCAGAGCCCATTTTATGCCCAGATTATGGAAAGATGGTTTCCTTGCTTTCCTACCCCTTATCTACAAAACTCCCCTGTTCTTTCTTTTTTGTTTCTTTAAACATTGATTCTTCCCTGCTACAAAGTTTTCATGGACCTATAGTGGAACACAAGAATGAAGGAACACGCTGTTCTTTTTCTTCAATCTTTAGAGCATCAGAACAAGGATGACACAATAACCGGGAGGGGGGGCGCGGGGGGAAAGAAACTTACGAGGGTTGGTAATTGCAGACAAATAAATGCATGTCAGTCTCATTTATCAGTTCCATGGTTTCACAGAACGTTGTCCCACAGCCAACACTCTCACTGGTGGCCCAAACTACCTATAGAAGAAAGCAATAGATAATGTATTCATTATCAGCCAAAAAAGATGTCTATGAGTATGACATCTGCCTAACTTTATTTGGCTACTGAAACCATTTATCCACATGTTTTCTTTAGAATCTTTCGGGCAAGTTTTCATGTTGTGCATGCATGGATTTTCATACATATTGGCCAGTATTTTTACTTAGGTTTTCTAAAGACTCATTCCCAACCTCCTATTATAATTTACAGTGCATTTTTTTCCTAGTGTGAAGCAATACGTTACTATCAGTTTCACCTCCTTTAGAAGCATAGACCTGACCTTGTTAGAGATGATATTTAATCAAATATTCCTCCATGAGTGGATTGGCATGTTACAATTCCTCTCTCTCCATCCTCAGTTCATCATTTTCATCACAAAATGTGTATGTGCCTTGAAATTAAATCCAATTTGTCTTATTACAAGGGTAGGGGTACTCATTGCTCATTCCTATTAGGCTAGGTTACAGATATTAAGACTCCTACAGAATCAGAGGTTCAGAAATTTTCAAGTCCTCATTTATTATTATTTTCCTTTTAAAAAATACAAATTGACATTATGTAGTGTACTGTATACATAAGTTCTTTTGGAAAGAAGATGGAAGCAACTGCATCTCTTCCATTAAGCAACAATCTCAAATTTAGATTAGGGGAGTTCTGGGTTCAACTACTCAGTCAGCCTTGAAATATGATGGGTTTGAGACAACCCTTTCAGCCTGCCTACTTTATACGACATTGTGAAGATAGAGAATGGAGGAGAATGGCATGAGTCTTGGGCAAGCCTTACATCCTACTGAAATATTAGCATTTGTTTCCAACAAATATAAGAGCAATATAAAATGAAAACAATCCACCAGGACTAGGGATTCAAATCTGCAGGCAGGCAGGATTATAATCTCATGGCTATCCCACAAAAGGACATGAAAAGAAACTTTTCCCAACAGCAACAACGGGTTGGACTTATTCAGCTGAATTCACACCATGTCATCAATTTCAGCACCACTGAAAATCATCAGGATTCTTATTCATGAATGTGTGTCCCATTGGTTTCATTCGAATTGTGGTCACAGTTGATGGATCCAATTTATAGTTGATGGAAGTGGGGGTTTTCTTTTGTTAAAAGTTATATTATATGCTAATCTAACCAGCATTGTGCACACTCAAACTCTTTTAAAATGAAAAAGAAAACTTGGTAACTGACAAGTGGCTTCCTTCTCGCAAGACTAAAGGAAAAACTTCTCTACTACAATCTTAATTGGGAATTAAAATGGAAGCCAGAATATAAAATGATCGAAGTTAAGAAACCTCCTCACTTCCAGTCACTGACAATTGGGCACTCTATAGAATAACTTTTATCTTTCTATTGCTTATATGCTCTCTATCACTCTGGGGCACCTTCATTTCAATAGGTAGCACAATGATACATCATTTCCTAGGCATTGACCCTAAGCCCCTACCAAGATATAATTAGATACCTGGGTATAATGACCACACATTTTACCCTTTTCACATGCCAATGTGCTGTAATTAAAATCCTTGTACTCAATGTTCCAATCGTACACCGATCTGTTCAGATCCAGGTTTCCAGTCATGGCAAAAAGATTCTCGCCTCGGAAGCCACGTTCTTTGTTATGTTCCCAAGTACATTTTGTTGAGTAGTTTTTGGCAAAGGCTTCCAGTTCTGAATCCCAGCTCTGAAATCACAATAATCCAAAACATCATCAACATCAAAATCTCACAGAGGGGCAAAGTACACCAATGAATACCCAGAAAAATGGCCACAGTCTCAAGCTTCCTAGCAATAGTCATGCTTAACGCCATCAGGGCTGGAAAAATGGGGTCAAGAATCTTGATGGTTGTTTTCAGTTTCAGCTGGAAATCACTTGCACTTTGTATGTAGAATATCATCCATCCAAATTAGTTCACATACTTCACATTCCAGGTTGCTCAGAGACTTTTGGAAAGCTGAAGTCTCTCAAGGTTACAATCTTAATAATTTCTGGCTATTAAAGACAATGAATGCTGATTCCTGAATTCCTCTAGTAACATTTACAAATTCCAGCCAAAGGTAAGTATCTCATTGAGATTATTCAAGATTATTACATTATCGTATAATTGCTCCTTTCTCCATGTTATTGCTGAAATAAGGAAGCTGAGAAGATGTAAAGAAAAGATGAGTTTTCAGACATATATTCCATATGGACATATTTGTAACAAGAACTATAATACTGAGATTTCACAGTTTTTTTTATCTTCCTTACTTGATAAGCATTTTTGTTTCTACATCATGTCATGTAACACAGGCAGTGTCAACATCTAAATATTTTTATATATCCTATGGTACATAATGCAAACTTACCTATGTGGGTTTACTGAAAACTTGCTGAATAATAATATTTTGGACTATAGCTATAAAATATTTTTAAAGTCTCCATGGCACTTCCTTCATGTGGAATAAAGTAGCACATATACTCTACACACACACACACGAAGGAAAAGGAAAGGAAAAGGAGTGAGACTAACTCTTGAGCTGAACTAGGACATTAGACCAAGCCAGGGTTTTATGCAATAGGGCTGTGGTACATGGGTTCAAAAATCTTGCCCACCCATCAGAAAGAGCTTCAATCCAAAAACTCACTGGCTGCCACTTCATTTGACATAATGTGGAGGGGGATTCTCCGGCCAGTAGCTGGTATGAATCCTCTTTTTCCCATGAAGAGGAAAGGAGAGTAAACATGCAAACACTCCCTGCCGCAACATGCCTAATTGAACAGCTGTGCTAGACTGGAGCCAATGCAAACATCTGGCGTATGTTGCTTAATAGAGTCCAACAGCTGTTTGTCAACTGATCCCTCCAGTGTAGTGATAGACAGGCCCTTCTTATCCAGCTGTGCTTCTTAGGCTACTTTAGAAGCAGTTGTCAAGCAGGAAGAACTTTTATGTATGGAGGATGACTAGGGAATACTATGGTACACAATTCAAGTTAGTACTCAGTTCTGGACCATATTCTGTTAATTTAAGTTTAAGTTTATTCATATTTATATCCCGTACCCATCTCCCCGAAGGGACTTGGGGGGCCCACAGGGAAATTTAAAATAACTACAATAAATATATCATACATCACCCTGTTAAAATCAGATTAAACAATTCTCCCCCTGTGCTAAAACCAGTTTTAAAATTCCCAATTAAAATCAAACACTAAAAAGGAAGGACACCAAGTCGAATCATGCCAGGCCGGCTAGATGGAAAAAATGTGTCTTCAGCCGCTGGCGGAACAGGCGGAGGTCTGTGATAATACGAAGATCGGGGGGTAGGTCATTCCAGAGGGTTGGGCCCATCACAGAGAAGGCTCTACCCCTGGGCATCGCCAGCCGGCATTGCCTGGTTGACGGCACCTGGAGTAGCCCCTCTCTGTGTGAGCGAACAGGCCGTAGGGACGTATGGGGCAGAAGTAGAAAGAGGTCTGATGGTATAGTTTTCTTCTCAATGATTTTGAATATTTGTTTTCAAAAGCTGTATACGCATAGTATTTTGTCTATTCTGTTTGAAGTTGATCATTGATTTAATAGATTTTTATGTGTCTTCAGGTGAGTGAAGCATTAGATCAACTATTTTTTTAAAAAACCCTTAATTAAAATCACAGAGATCTAAACTATGCTATATCACAGATCTTTCTCCACTACTTTCTCGGCTGTTGTAACATTGATTTATTAGCATTGTTTTTTTTGCAACTTGGATTTCAATAATAAGACCGTATCACATATGGCAAAGATTTTTCAACAAGCTATAAAATTCTGTTCACCAGCATTTATGGTAATCCTCCCAGTAAAGCAATAGCTAATTTCTAACAAGACCTTGGCATGAAGATTAACTGTCTGTCTTCTCAGAATTTTATGGGAAATATAAAATTAATGACTACAATATTGAAAAATCCTTTTTTATACCAGTCCAAGTTACACATCATTTCATCATTTCATCATCTATGATATGCAAATACCATATTAAATATAGCTGCAAACACTTTTGTTATCCAGGATCCATACTCTTGTGGTTTATTGCAACAAGAAATATAGTTTTTGCCATCCAAAGACAGACATTAATACGTTAGGGAAGCTGCCTTTCAGAAACACTCTTTATGTACTCTACAGCTTTCGTACTTTTCACAAGCTAATACTACACATTTTTCTTGCCTTATCCTGTCACCATTAGTGGGCAACTGGACACTTTGAGAAAATACACAAACAGAAATGAAATGCTGTTTGTCCTCATCCAGTATTCAAAAAAGTGACATGCCAGCCATCTTTCTCTTATTCTTATCCAAAGTCACTTGCTCTCTGTTACTTTTCTCCTATACCTCATCCAATGCCATATGCATCTTCAGTCATTACATTGGCAACATAAGAATTTATTCCTTTAATTACATCAAATGCAGAATATTCTGCAATTTTCACAATTAAAAATTAAATGCAATGTGCCTTCATTATATTTTATTACTTCTGATCCACTATTTAATGATATGAAAATTTTTATCTAAAATACCCCTCCCCCAATGCTAACAATACAATAAGCTATACCTATCTGGGATTGTCTTGGGTACCCATTGTTATTAAGCAGCTGTGAATGAGAGATATTAGGATGGGTCTTAAATTTCCATCCAGTAAAATGTGCCACTTCAGTTCAAGTATCTAGATAGAGTTTTTTCCCCTTTCTTTTGTTAAAATCTTAAACAGTTTGTGCATCCAACTAGCTTTTTTATGAAATAGTGTGTGCTTCATTTTCCTTGAAATGGATAGCATTGACTTTTATAAATATAATACTCTCATTACTTTTTAGGACATGTTTTCCCAATAAAAAGGCTCATAGGTTCTTCATCATTACTAGCACCACTACCACCATCTCATTCTCCCTATTTTTCTATTGGGTCACTTCTTACTTAATTCATGTTATAAACTACAGCAGGGGTGTCAAACCTGTGGCCTGTGGGCCAGATGCATCATGTGCTGGCCACACCCACACCTGGTTTAGTGAAAGGGGGGGGGAATCGCAAAATGTCACATGATAACAACATGACACCGTGAGTTTGACACCCTTGAACTATAGTGATCTTGCTGGCAAGATACTCTGCATCTATCAATTAAAATTACAATGGACTCTCTGAAATATAAATTAAATTGATAAACTGCTTCTATCAGTTTCACAACAACAAAAGACACCAAAAACAATGCCTTAAGGTCCTCTTGGTTGACACTAACATGAACAATATTTTTAATCAAGGAAAGAACAACATTAACTTCTCAGGCAATTGTTTTCTTTCTACTTGAAAACATTTTTGTCTGTTTATTTGAGTGCAAGTGTTGCTCATCCATTTACCCTACTTTGATTAACATTTGGCAAGACTGCCAAACACTAGAAAACATTGATCTAACAGTGGAGTTCATGAACAAATACACACACACACACACACACACACACACACACACACCAATTCAAAGAGAAAAACTGAAAGTATACTTCTTACAGGTTGCTATATATAAGTTCTGAGGATGCTGTATGTATAGACAACTACAATAGATAAGAAAATTTGAAATACAGGTGTTTGAGTCCCTAGAAAGTGTACATTCTGAATGCTTCCTGCCATGTCTGTTGACTCACAGATGCTAGACAGCAATTCTCTGATGCCAGTGTTTCCTTTGATGTGTTCTTTTCTTGACAGTTTATTCATCAAGACACTGATTGTCTCCAGGAAGATGGCCTTGCATTTACTTGTAGTCATCAGTCAAAATAATTCTTCCATCCATCAAAAACGGGAATGTTATGATCTAGCTTGGGTAGTAGCACAATAATACCTAACCAGAGATTCTTGATGCTACTCATTTTGCTGTTGTGCTGTCATTTGTTTCCTGCTGCTACTTCAAGCAACAACATCTGATACTCATAATCATAATCTCTTTGCATATTTTTTAAATACCTCCAGATTTGTCATTTCCTCTTGTGGAAAAATGTATTTCAGGCAATATAGTCACAGATGAGCAACTCCAAGTCATGCTAGGATAATTGTTAGCGATCCACTGTCAGAAACAAGCTTATTCAATTATATCTCATACAACATTAATGGTGATTATTATCCGTATTAAAACCAAAGACTCTTCCACGTATGTGCCATTCAGGCTCTTTAGGCTCTATCAAGAAAGGTAAACGAGTTGAATAATTAGGAACAATTGTCAGATGTTGACAAATGTTTCTCAGCAACAATTTTGCCCACAGCCATAACCCAATATCTTATGACATTTCTTGAGTGTTAGTTGTATTCATTCTTTGTTCAACATATCATACAGTGTTTACAGCGATCTGCATTAAGCAGCTACTCTGAGCACAGCATACCAATCAAAATAAGTCTGTAAAAACTATTTCTGATGGAACTTTTATATATTAAATGATTATATATTATTTCTTCTACTTTGCACCCCAGAAATTGCTTTACTTAAATACTTAAACTATTGCAATTGAGGACTATAAATATTGAAAATGTTAAGGGAGAAGGAAGGACATTTGAAATGTATAAGATGGGGAAACTGCAGAATTATTTTTCTCCTTTGTATTTTATAATATTTTTCTCATAACTTGCTTGATGATTTTTCCCTTCTTAAATAGAACACGTCACCCTTGAGGCTCAAGTGGTACCTTATCTTTTTTATATTGCATACATTCATTAAAAACCTCTTATTTTATCAGGCTTCTAACTTCATCAGATTGGTTGTGAGTGTCCACTTGTAAATTTGTTACCACATTTTATTTTATTTTTGAATAGTGTTCTTATTTTCTTTGTCTGATTTTTGTTGGGGTGGTTAACAAATATTGTTGGGGTGGTTAACAAATATTGTGAATACAAATACACATCATTAATATTCTGATGATTTGACTGCATGGAAATAAATTATTCTGTAGATTATTGGTTGTTGATTAATTGATTAATTTAGTGATTGATTTTCTATTTGAAAGAACTATAATGATAAGGTAGCTGTTGATAGCTAAAAATGTAGAACAAATGAAGTCATCTTAGAGATAAGATGCACATATGTGCTAGTCATTCCCAACTCTAGGGGGCGGTGCACATCTCCATTTCAAAGCTGAAGAGCAAGCGCTGTCCGAAGATGTCTCTGTGATCATGTGGCCAGCATCACTCAATGCCAAAGGCGCACGAAATGCTGTTATCTTCCCACCAAAGGTGGTCCCTATTTTTCTACTTGCATTTTTACATTCTTTCAAACTGCTAGTTTGGCAGAAGCTGGGACAAGTAACGGGAGCTCACTCCGTTATGCGGCACTAGGGATTCAAACTGCTAAACTGCCAAGCTTTCTGATTGAAAAGCTCAATGCTACTGAGCCACAATGTCTAGTGATACCTTTCTCTTTATTTGTCTATTTAAATAAAAACCATATGAATATATTACTACATAAGTTTATTAAGAAAGAAAAAATCACAAAAAATTTCAGACCCAAGTTTATTCATGTAGAAGCAAAGGCAGGATGTGCACTAAGGATTGAATATCCAAGCAATGCTGTATTTTCTTTCTCATTCTCTCTAGCATTGAAGAATCCACTTAAAATTATGTTGATTTTAAAAAGTGCTTTAGGTCTCTAGTGCCCTGCATGAAATTTGAAAAGATGGGCGTTGCCACACTTTGGAGTTGTGCTAACATTATCTTTAGTGAAGATGGTGAAGGGAATAAAAGCTGTAAGCAACAGTCCACACATACACAACACATCTTGAAGAAGCAAGCACGGTAATGGGTTTCACACCATGCAAAACTGCCATTTGCAAATGTGAAATTATCTTCATCAGCACGGCAAGGCAGAAATTAAATGCCTCCATGAACTAACAGCTCATCCAATTTGACATATATATGAGGCAAGTGAATTTTACAGACATGCTAGGCAGTTGTCATCTCAGGATAATCTGTCATGTTATTTGACATAGAAATATTCCGCATCTGAGAGTCAGGTGGGCCTATTGATTAAAGCACAGGATAAAAAGTGAGAGACTGTGAACTCAAGTCTCACCTTAGCCATAGAAGCTCGCTAGGTAATCTTGGGCTAGTCACCGTCTCTCAGCCCAATTCACCTCATAGGGTTCCTGTTGTGGAGAAAATAGCATGAAGAAGGTGTCTTGTGTATGCTTGCTACCTTGAGTTATTTGTAGAAATAATGATGGAGGGATATAAATAAATAAATGAATAAATAATCGGAGAACATCTGGAAAATGACAATATATTAGCCATTGCCTCCTTAGCTACTGCCCTCATTCAGATGATTGAATCCAAGGAAGGGGATGCTTCTACTATTCATTAGAATTTTTCTGTCAACATGCAGCAGTTTTTCAAATTGTCTAATCTGGAGAAAGCCATCTCTGGAACTCAAGTATTGCTGAGCAACAACTCCTAGGAGGCTAGGAAGCACCCTGAGTGGTGAGGGATGTTAGAAATGATTCATTTAATGTTTGAACTGCTACAGATTATTTTTCCTTACAAACTTTGTTTCTATGGTCATAGCAATGCATTGAATCTTGCTTTTTATAAATTGTGCATTGAGTGTGCTGGTTAGATGCTCTTTGACTCTGCTTTCATCCTTCCATCTCTTGCAGCCTTTCTGCATCTCAAAATGACCAGCCAACCTAATGCATGCAATAAGATATTGCAAAAAAAAAAAAAAAAATCTTCAATAAAATTGTCCATGTAATTGCATTGGCAGCATTCCTTTTTTTCCTACAAAATGTACTGATGAACAGACATGAATACAGACTTCAGCATCTTGATGCTCTTATATCGCCTTCATTTTGTTCACTTACAGTATGTGCCATCACATAACTCTTTTTGCTGGTTTTATTGAAATTCTTGGGTATCTAGGTGATTAAAAGAGAAAGCAAGGAATTGATGATTGCACCAAATTAAGCATTAGTGTATTCCAGAATAAATTCTAGACATCTATGTGCATTTGAAAATTATTAACTCATGCAAACAGAAGGAGGAATATTTGCTCACTTCCGTAATATCTGTAATATATATCATGCTGGGCTGAATATAAACGAAACTACTAATTGCAGAGGGGTCTTGGTTGTGTGACATCACAACCCATGTTGAGCTGAGTTTGCATATGTATATGTATGTATGTGCATGTACGCAAACACACACACACACACACACAAACACTGTATAGTTCAAGGTTCAAAGCCTGTATTGTCATTGTACATCATGTATACAACGAAATTGTTTTAGCATCTATTGATGCAATCCATACAAGAATTCAAGACAACATGAATAATATAAAGCATAATCCTTATATAAGTAGTTGTGGGGGGACTCATCATACGTTTCCATACAGTATGTATGTCATATTCTGTGCAACATATATATTACTCTAGTGTATGATCTCATATTATTTCCCTGTATGCCGCCCCGAGTCCCTTCGGGGAGATGGGTGCGAGGTATAAATTTAATAAATATAAATATAATAAATATAATATGTATATACATATTATATACTATACTGGCATCTAGTAAAATTCATCATATTAATCATATTTATGGTGCTATATTGTGTTTAGGAGTTTGACAGCCTGTATATAGAAGCTGTTTTTAAATCTGTTTGCCTGGCTGGCTATACTTCTGTGTCTTCTGCCCGATGGTAAGAGTGAAAAAAGACACTGGCCAGGGTGTGAATCATCCCTAAGTATCTTCCTTTCTCTTCTGAACAGCAAGTCCTGGCGATATCATCCAGTGGTGTTAGGGGGCAACCAAAGGTGTCTTGTGCCGAATTAAT
>JAPKID020004973.1:0-11379 GCA_026931265.2 Tropidonophis doriae | reverse complement strand
GCCAGTACTAACCAGGAGGGACACGGGTCCAATAAACATGTGGTGGGTCTCAGTCTTCTCAACAACCTGTCCATATCTTCGGCGGAAACAAAGTCAAACTCATCCCAAGAAAGAATCTCAAGACTAGGCGCCAAGACCTCATCAGAGACAATGCTAGTGGACGGCAGCTCGCTCCGAATCCGGCCGATTTTCTCCGCCAGAAAACATACAAACTCCTCTGCCCGGCCCTCCAGCGTTCGTTTGGCCCACCCGCGTTCCATGGCCATTTAATAATGCGACTGGCTCATTGTTCACCTGCGCACAGCGTACGGTGCCTGCGCAACCTCTGCCGGCCAGCTGGATGTTGCAGGGCATTGGTGTGCACACATACGTGTGCAGCGTGCATGCCTGTCTAGGATGGCTGGCCCCGTACGCAGCATAACAGCTACACCAGGGTCCAGAACCCACCACTGATGTATGGACCACATCTAGCCCAGCTCCATGAAGGGAAAAAAATGCAATATTTTGTATTGCTACTACCATTTTTGTAGGTGGCTGTTTCTACAAGCAGTTGGAGAATTATTAGTAATTAATAAAGGCAGATATATGTCCCAGGATAATGTTGCAAGACCCAAACTGGGTTGGTCACTGGAACCAGAGGTTTACTATTCTGAGCTTTCAGACTTGTACTGGAGCCCATCCTCAGGGGACCAAAGCACCTATTCCAGTTCCTTGACGAGTCCAAAAGCTCAGAAGAGTAAACCTCTGGTCTCAGTGACTGACCCAGATTGGATCTTGCAATGATTAGTAATAGAAACACTTGACTGAATAAAAAAACTCAAAATTCTACCATTTATGAAATCATGTGTTCATACACTAATTCCAACTCTTTTCTGTCATAATAAATCAGTGTAGTAAATGTAGGTAATTGTTATTGCATAATTTTTGAATTTGTTTGCCATTGCAGGTTGTAAGCTCAACAAATGGAGAACTCAACACTGATGATCCTACTGCTGGTCGTTCAAATGCACCCATCACAGCCCCTACTGAAGTAGAAGTTATGGATGAAACCAAGTATGTAGGCTTTGAAATAATCTCTTTAGTAACAGTAAATTTTGTGAGATTCAATTTTCCAATTGAAATTCTCACGATATTTAAGTTCTTAACTGCTACAAGTAATACATGAAGCCCTTAAACAGTTCTTTTTTTTAACTCTAAGAGATGGAGGAAATGTGTTCCAGAATTCCAGAGAAATTCTAATTACTTATCTATAAAATAGTTTTTTAGACTCTCCATCATATATAGAATACTACCAGAATAAATACTAGTACAATAGTGTGATAGAGGGAGTTTGCCATTATGCAGCTTGCTGTTCTTTACAACAGGATTCTGCTCACTTATAAGCAAGTAAAAAAATAGCATTTCCTGGAACTTTTTAAAATGTACAAAATACTCTCACTCACAATACAGCAAAGTATGCAGTTTTTATACATGAAAACACTTCGGATTTTATAATGAAAGCAATTTATTTTCCTTTTCTGAAGTGTACCAAAACTCTGTAGGGAATGGGATATATAACCCCAGAGTCAAGTTTACCACCTACAAAGGATGGTGTTAGTGACAGGCACAATTGAAATTAACTGAAAATATCTCAATCTCTGCATATGAAATTCTCTACCACATTAAAACACCCAGAAACAATTATGATCTATGCAACAAAGTAAGCAAGATATATATGTTTGTTGTGCCATAAACTATTTGAAAAAATTCCTAAACTGCAAGCTGTAATTTGAAAATGAAATACTATAATATTTGGTCTTCATTAATTTAACTGATGTCACTGTCTTACTCATTACTTGACTGTATGATTATATGTTCAAATATAAGTTTTCTTTATAATGTGCTGCATTCTGATTTTTTCCCCCTTCCTTGTATTTTCCTCATATTAGCTGCCAGAAAGTGTTGAACATGTGGTGAGTTTTAAAGCACAGGCAGGCAGAAATAGCTCCAGAGCATTTAAAAACAAAAAGTACAATTGGAAAAAAAAATAGTTTTAATTGTTTTAATATTGGTCTTCTTTAATACCAGAAACTTGCTAGCATATTGAGGAGCACTTTTGCCTGCTTCAATTCTTGTTTGTTTGAAGTGATGTAGAATTTATGTATTTTTATCTAATACGTCTGAATTTATGCTTTAATTTCAATTTATGCTTTAATACAGTTGTTTTGCCCATCGATTTGCCATTTTAAAGGGAAAACAACAATTTCAGGTATTTTAACTTCCACAGTAATACCTTAACTTCATGAAAAATTAAATATTTTAATAGCACTAAATTACAGTATATGTTTTCATCCATATTTACTGAGTTGTTAGTGATTGATAAATTGCTAACTAGTAAACTCAGAGAACAATTACTCCTATCATATTTGTATTTTAGTGCATTTCCACACTTCATTGTATTCATCTCAAAAACTAGTCTATAAAACATTTTCACTTTTAGTTTATTATTGACAAATTTAGTTTTGTATGGAATGACAATTTTTCTAAAATGATGGTTTTTTTTTTCTAATTTATGAATGATAATAATTGCACTAGATAGGGAGGCTATATTTATAATATCATTGGAAGATCTTTTATGTTTTAAATAACCAATATTTGGATATAATTAGTGAAATTGTATTTATTGGTTTGGAATAAAGCACCCATTCTTCAGCCCCTCTCTTCATAATTTGCCATCATCAACTTTTCATTATCAAAACTGGAGGAAATAAACTTATTAAATATTTATTTCCTCCACTTTTCAATCTTATATACATGATATAAACAGAAAAATGCAGGTGAAAATAGCGGCTTAAAAATGTTAATTCGTAGCTACTCATCATGACATAAAACTACTGTATATTATAAAAACCATAGCTTTAAATATAGTGGTTTATAAAAATGTTACAGTAAAACTACAGAAAGTGGTAGTGATGTTGTATAAAGCCCTTCTAATTAAGACCATAATAAAATATCCTAAGTTATTTGTAGGATAATATAGTTAATAACATAGTACAGTAGATTATGTCAAAATTTTCTGTCAGTTGGTCCTTTTAACCTGTTTTTCATGCTTGGAATTGAATGTGAATAAACTGTGGCTAGGACAGATTATTCACATATTTTTTTAAAAAAAATCATGCAACTATATTTAGGTAGATGCAAAAATATCAGTTCAGTCCCTCTAAATATAGTTAAACATTTTAAATATATATAATAATATAAATTTTGTAAATATATTTCGTATTTATTTTGTATATGTTTTACAGATAGCATTGAATTTATACTGGATTTTTATATAGTGAAGTATATTTGATTTTCTGTGTTACCATATAATTTTGCCCTTACATTCTCAGTATGGTAAGCACCATAATATTGTCTTTTCCATTGTATATGTTTGACAACCCATCACAATTTACATTGTGAAATGAGTTTTATTAGTGGGTTTACCAGGGAGTTGAAAGTATAGGAAAAACAGTAATGCATAATTTTATCACAAAAATAACATTCTTTCAGTTGCAGATTTTAGATTGGAAATGTATGTATACTGAAGTTCATTGTAATTTTACCTATCTATTTATTTATTAAACATATTAGTGTGCTGCTGCAATAAAAAACAACTCTTTGCAGCTTACGTAAAAAGAAAACAACCCCAAAAAGAAAGAAAATTACATCAGCACTAGAAAAATAGGAAGAAAATAAAAGATGGCAACGGTAACAACTCTTATTAGAAGACTGTTAAAAGAAATCTTGATCTTGAGGTGCTTATAGCAAACCAGTATAGAAGATTAGCCAATCTAATTTCCACAGGGAGGGGCCATGCCACACAGTTTCAGCATTGCAACAGAAAAATAGGTCCTCTTTGCCTCCCCACCCCAAGTGGAATTTGCAGCAGTTTCTCCTAGCTAGATCTAATTGGTCAGTCAGAATTTGACTGGACAAGGTGGAGAAGGGTCCTTGGTGCCAAGCCACATAAGACTTTATAGGTTAAAACCAGCACCATATACAGATGGACATTCACATAGCTGAAATGTAAGGATTGTGAGGGAGGTAATTGGGTTGATAGGTATTGATACCTGTTGATATTTGAATTTTTTGCTGCTGCTAAGTCAGTCTAGTCTTGTGATGGCGAACCTATGGCACGCATCCAGAAGTGGCATGCAGAGCCCTCTTTGCTGGCACGTGCATCATCACCCCAGGTCAGATCTCTAGCCTTTCTTTCGTGAGTTTCTCTTTCCCTACAAACCACGAAACAGAAGCTCATGAAAGAAAAATATTTTATCACTTGCCGCACTCCCTGTGTTGAAATGCCCTGCCTCCCACCACCCAGCTGGTCTTAGGATCTCTGCTGCGCATGCACACATGCCAACGCATGCGCACGTTCATGTATACTCGCACATGTGCATATGCATATCGGCACATGTGTATGTTCACGCATGCACCTTTCAGTTTGGGCATGTGCATGCACACAGTTTGGGCATTCTGTGTCTAAAAGGTTCGCTATCACTGGTCTATACATTTATCTAGATATCCAATATAATTTTTCTTGGTGGTCATCACATCAGGAGGGGTATTTGATTCCAATTCAAGGAAACTATAATGGGTTTGCATTAGCAGTTGAATGTACTGGTGTGCCCTAATTCTCTTCCACTGTTCAGTCTGGGGACCAGTTGAGTGATGCAGCCTTCCACTAGAATCAGAGTTCCATGTGGAATGTTAAAGAACGGGGACCTACCCAAGGTCATCCAGCCAGCTTTCATTGCTAAGATGGGACTTGAACTCATAGTGCCTTGCTTTCTAGCTTGGTGCCTTAGCCACTAGACCAAACTGGCTCACAGATAAAATTATAAACGTAGTTTCTTATTAGATACATTCTGCCAAATTCAATTAGAATTGAAGTGGTTGAAACCTAGCGTCAGTAGCACCAGTGTCCCCTGAGGATAAAATTTGGATGCTTTAACTGGAAAATTTATCTCTTTGGAGAATATTTAGATGCAAATTATCAAGGTTGCCTAGCCAAGTAACCAGATGTATTTTAAAGATCCTACTTTTTACACTCATTCTTAGAAGATAAAAGTATATTCCCAAGTAACTAATCAAATGCTTAATATATCATTCAAGAAAGGATTCAAAGTTATGATATTATTACTTTTCTATATCGTGTGATTCTAGCCTTTTTCTGAATCTAAGGGTAGGATCAAGAGCTTAACATTTAAAGGTGAGTCTCTGTAGCTTGCAACAATGCTTCAGTTGGAGTTGGAGTACAGAAACTAAAAAATATATTTGCTCTTTTGGTTAGGTACACAATGGTATCTATATTGGAAATCAAGAATAAACTAAACTATTCCAGCTCCTTTTTTCTGACACTAATAGCAAGAAACTAGGCCAAAGAAATTCTTTTTTTAGTATCCTCCATACACATTTTTGACTATCAGCATTCCCAATATAACATTTTCAGAGCAAGTACTTCTCTTGTTCTTTCCCCTTCCTCTGGCTTTATTTTCATATTATGGCAGATGGTTGGGTTTTGTCCATAATGAAAAGTACCTTTCTTCCAGAGATCATCACTGCAAAAAGCTGCAGTAGAAACAATGCCATAAGGCAACAATGGTCTCTTGAAAAACAATTCACCATTCTGAGTAGGACTATCTGATTAATCCCATTTAAGATCTATTAATCACTGTATTCATGCTAATAGATTAACATATGTTTGCATTCTCTTATGTAATTTCTGATAAACAGTGAATTCCTGTTTCCTGTATAAGATCTGAAACATTTTAGAATATTTAAAGCATGTTAGAATAAATTAGTATAGACTAACTTTAACTTTTAATAATAGTTTTAGTATGAATGTTGGCTTCACAAACATTTGAGCCCTTGAGAAGAGAGGAGAATTTGGACATAGCAAATGTTTAGTACATATGAGAGTGAGGCCCTCTAGTGACCATTTACTTAAGAGCACACATTTTGTTGGAGTACGGTAGTTCTTTTATTGTATTTAAATACTGTACTTTTTAACGCAGCTGAAATCTTACAAAATGCCTATGTCCAAAGAAATGGAGATGGTTACAATTTAAGACATTTTGTTCAGTTCTACAGTGAATCACACCAATACATCATCCCTTAAGATTAATTAAAAAAATATTTAGAAGAACAGAAATTTACAGTTTCTGGTAGGACAGTGTTTGATTTGTCATGGTTTTAAAGACTAGGTGATACATTCTGCTAAGGGATTATACACAGAATTTATTCTAAAATGAGGCTTGGTTCAATCCCTAGTTGATAGGTTTTTAAAAAAAAATTCCCTGATACGATAATCAATTTGGAGATCCAAGTTAAGTCCTGATTCATATACTTGAACTTCTGAGTTTCTCATTACTGTTCATTCAAGCAAAGATTTCTTTAACTTCCTTAGAAATTGAATGAACATTGCAGAAATAGTAATTCTGATAGACAAAAATGCCAAACTTTGAAGAAATTTTGAGATTTCTTATTCTTAATAGGAATAAGAATAATCTTAATCTTATTCATATAATTGCTGATATTTCTTGAAGGATGCATGCATTTTGGATCTCACCAAGAGATTCAAAATGAATATATGTAATTGAATAGATGCAGTTGAATATCTTATCTTTACCTTGCAAGCCCATTAGAGTCTTCTGAAGTTCAGCTGTTGTGCAAGGTTTTAGTGAAACAGCAATGTCATTTTTTGGTTCCAGGATCTTAGGCAATTTTATTGATAACATAGTTTTACTTGATGTAATTATCTTTTATAATATGGTCAATACACTATTATAAAAACAGCACAAGCAGTCCAGAATGCTTTCCTATTGATAAACTACTAGGAATGTTCACTACCTTTGTTGTTTGCCAATCTTAATTCTACAGTATACTATAAGCGTTTAGATTTTAGTAATGCTATAGCTAACATTAAACAACAAAGAAATTAAACAGAAATTAATTACCTTGAAACTTTTTAGAACTCCTAGAGTTATGGAGATGTATTGCTACACATTACTAATTTTAGTAACAGGCTGCTTTCTCAGCTGGCCAGGGGAAAGGAGAATCCGTTTTTTTTAAAGACTATCCTCTCAAATACCCACAAAATCTGTCCAATGTATTAAAATAATAGGCTAATTGTAATAGAGGAACATAGCAATACATACACATATATTGTTTCTAAACACTGATTAAACCAGATAAGAAAATGCCTGCATTGTGCTTATTTTAATGTTTGGCTATGACTGTACTATTTCATCACACCATCTATTTAGATACATAATGGAGTGGTCTGTATTATGTGTCTTCATTATTATACATTTTTGTTTGCTATAATGCGTTTTAATATTATCTGAATGGCTTCTATTTCAAAACTTCATGATAACTTTCAAGGTAACCTTTATCAAGCATGCTTTTTCTGTTTATATAAGATTGTTTTTATGAACAATTTTAGGTGCTGCTGTTTCTTCAAGCGAAGGAAAAGGAAAACCATTCAACGTCACAAATGACTTTGGAGGAAAGGAGACGGTGTGGAATTACTCACTTACTCATCTGCTATATCATGATAAGTCATCTCTCTAGTTACCACTCATTTTTCCAGCATCATCTTTAAGTAAGAAGGTTCTCATACTTGCTTTGATTTTGTGGTTCAACATATTTTTAATTTGGATCATCTCTCCTGGGAGCTTTAATGCTATGTCAACATAAGTACCTTTTTGATCACCAAGATACAAAAAAAAATGGTATTTTTCCTCAGAAAATTTGACTTAGAAAACATTAGCAGTGATTAGCTGAAGACCAGATATTTTATAAACCTGGTATTTGCTAAGGTTGGGATATGCCATACGGAAAAGATTAAAAGAAGGAACACTGGAAATTAAGCATTTATCGTCCAAGCATTTAAAATATCTTGCTTTAAGATTTCTTCTCTCAGTAATAGTTTTTTAAATAAAAAAATCCCCCCCTCCCCCAGTTGTTGCTCTGGTGGTACTACATTCCCAACCTTGCCACTTAATATTATTACAAATATGGTAGAGTCACTGCCTGGTGGTACTAAGACAGAAGCTGGATGAACCATTTGAAGACAAGCCTAAATGCTGTGCTTTCTAAAGGAGGAAGTGTATCAGTGTTTGTAAAATCTGGGCTTTCAAATCTGCTTTTGTTGTACCTCTAGTTGAGATGCAGTGTAGTTAAAGTGGCAATAGTGCTTGTACTGAAATGCAAATATTTGTATAATGCAAGTTGTGCTTCCAGTTATGTATGACATCAATGCTGAAACATCAACTGAAAATTGCTTAAGGGTTATAAAACCACACTCCTAGGAAGTAACTGCAAACATGTAGAGTGGGAAATCACAAAACCTTAATCAAAAATGATTGTTGAATGATAGTTTTAAAAATGAAAGTCTGGATGTGCCAAGTAACAAACTGAGGTATGTATATTATTGATTTAAGAAAGGAAAAATGGAAGTGAGTTAAACATAATGCTTCCTTCAGTGAATGTTAGCCTGTGGTTTATGATCGCCACTGGGTGTTTCTAGAATATTCTTACATTTCAACAAAATACTGCCTCACTAAAATACAGATGATTGGATTGATTAGGTACTTTCCCGATAATTCCTTAAAGTGCCTGTGTTATGAAATAACAGTTCATTAGAAAAGGCAGTTCTTTCTCTTTTTCCTTCTCCCTTCAGTTTGCTTTGTTTAAAGCCATAATGACAGAAGTGTATGTTTATCATGTTAAGCTGCCAGTATCATAAGGATTTGAGTAAAGGAAATAAAATGGCTAGACAGATTTGTTGACCAAAACTCAAATTATGTGTCTTCTTATAAAAAGGGTTTCCTAGAGCTAACTTTTGTCTATCAGTGCATGCCTTTGGGCATAATTATTTATTTTTAATATCTTATGGTAACTTTCAAACTGTGTATTAATTGATAAATGCACACCAGTTGAATTCATTATTGCATTTACAGGGATTGTTTTATAATTTATTTTTCTTAACTGCCAAACTGCAGTGTGTTTTCTTGAATTAGGTGCACATATAAACACATTGTGCAAATCTGGCTATTGTTAATCACTGTTGCTGTTAATAATTGTAATAAATTCTTAATTTACCAACTTGATTTGATCAATAAAAGCATAAACTAAATGATTTGGTAAAAAAGTTCCACTTGACCATTTCAGCTGATTATACTTTAAGCACTAAAAGAGGCTGATTTTTTTTTAAAAGAAGGTAGGTGGTTAACACCTTCTTTGCAGTATTTGACCAATTTTTTTTCTCTATTATATTTGTAAATACTTGCAATATATTTCTTATCTTACACCTAGCCGTTTCAAGGTTTTCTTTGCCCTGTACAGTGTTTATATGATCTGAATTCCTTACACATAACACTGTGTATATTAATCCAGTTATGATGAAGATTAAATCAATGTAAAGCTTGTTCGTTTACTGCAAAGACTGGAATCTAGACATTGCTGTTTAGCAATATTTTAAGTACACCATTTTAATGCTAAGGAGAATGTTCTCACACACGACTTGGTCAGTAGAAAGTTACACAGTTGTGTTCAGGTTAAATCAACAATGTCTGCATTTATATGCTTTTTCCCGGTCTAAACTAACAAAATCAACATTGCCTGAATGTATGAATAATAAAACACATCCCTGTTTAAAAATATGTAATGGATGAAGAAGAAAAAATAAAGGTAGTTTTTTTTAACCCTTGCTTTCATTTTTTTGGTAGCACTGATCTAATGAATCTAAGTGATAAGAAAGTGGATGCTTGCAGACAGCTTCATATTCTGGTGTTTTCGTTTAATGACTATACCAGATATTATAGACATTTGACTTTATTACCTGCTTTCTAATGTTCAGTATCTATGCCTGCAATAATTGGGAAGTAGGAGGTATGGTGTGATCCTAGTATTAAAAATCCACTTAAACTAGTTTGAAATTCTGAAAATGAAAAAAATTATAGAAAATGTCCAGTCAAAGGAAAGTAGACCTGCAGGGTCAAAGACTGCATCTTCAGGAATTGTTGATCCTCTCTCTTTCAAGCACCCAAGAAAGGAAGAGAGATTGGTGACAAGGGGAAAAGATAAAATGTAACCAGCATACTTTAGATTAATAGTATGTAAAAATGTATGATGCTCAAGATATCTTTTTAAGTGTATGTGCTTGAAACAATATTCATATATTCCAAGAGTTTGTTTCAAAGTCAGAACAAAATATGCTGTTCCAAACTGAGAATGAAACTTAGCTATTATGAGCAGCAAATTTCAAATGTTATGGTCACAGAAAACTGAAATGAACCATTCCAACCTTGAAATAGATTGATGCAAGGCTTCCATGCTTGAAACACCCAAAATTGCCAGAGAAATGTACATTTTGGTCTGACATTCATGAAGCACATTGGAGTGAATTCATTGCTCTTGCTTCTTTGCTTGGCACAGTTCCATGGCTATTTGTACTGGCAGGTTGCAAGACTTAATTTTTTTAAAGAGCTGAATCTAGTGAGGCAGCAACTAGCAGTTCTCAGACTAGAGAAGACTATTACGTAGCCTAAGGCCACCAAGTAAACTGCCAAGTTAACGTTCATTGGTGGAAGGAAAAAGCCTAGAGTTTAATTTCTGGAACTTAGAAAAGACTTTGCATGAAAGGGCCAAATCTATATTATTCTTATCTACAATTAAGTTGCTAATCTATCATACCAAAGAATCATCTGCCAGGTAAATATGTTCGTTATATACTGAATCACTACTTTCATTGATTAGTATGGGAGTTGGGACAAAAAATCCCCTTTGACTATTTTTTTAAAAATAAGGTGATATATACTGTATTTTTTGGAGTATAAGACGCACCGGAATATAAGACGCACCAAGGTTTTGAAGAGACAAATTACCCAAAAAGTAGGTAGGTAGATAGAGGGATAGAGAGGGAAAGAAAGAAAGAGAAATACAGTAGGTAGGTAGGTAGAGAGAATAGGTAGGTAGGTAAGTAGGTAGGTAAAAGGGAAAGAGAAATAGAAAGAGAAATACAGTAGGTAGGGAGAGAGTGTGTGTGTAGGTAGATAGGTAGATAAAGGAATAGAGAGAGATGGAGAATAAAGAAATACCGTAGATAGGTAGGGAAAGAGAGGGTATATAGGTAGATAAAGGAATAGAGAAAGAGAATACAGTAGGTAGGGAGAGAGAGAGTGTGTGGGTAGGTAGATAGAAGGATAGAGAGAAAGAGAGAGAAATATAGTAGGTAGGTAGGGGGAGAGAGAGAGAGAAAGTAGGTAGGTAGGTTGGTTGATGTTTCCAGGTGTATTTATCCATGTCCTGGAGAAGGAAATCGCTGACAAACCTTAAGACTTTGTTTCTGCT
>JAPKID020004972.1:0-11380 GCA_026931265.2 Tropidonophis doriae | reverse complement strand
TCAAATATTGGAAGACTGCTATCCTGTCTCCCCTGGTCCTTCTCTTCACTAGACTAGCCATGCCCAGTTCCTGCAACTGTTCATCGGATGTTTTAGCCTCCAGTCTCCTAATCTTCTTCACACTCTTTCTAGAGTCTCAACATCTTTTGGGGTAGAATTGGTAGAGGATCTCCTGTTTGAGCAGGAAGTTAGACTTGAAGGTCCTTTCTAAATCTGCTATCTTCCTGTAGGGGATGATTTGCTTAGCGACCATGGCGCTTAGCAAACTGAGTTGCCGGTTCCAATTGTGGTCACTTAAGTTAGGACTAGCAGTATCTATCCTGCTCCCGAATGTCTGAATGAAGGCGCGGAGACCCAAGAGATTGATTTCCATCGGATCTTGGATGTGTCCTTTCTGGCTGTTTTCATGATTTTTTATGAAACAAAGCTTTTAGGGATTGCAAACTGGCAAATGGCTGCACTTTGGGAAAGGCTTACGCATTGAAACTGTTTCCTTGCCACTTTCCTTTTGGAGAGAGAGATGATTTATCTGGCCGTATTAACGATGTGTTTACTTTACAAGAGAGTGGAAGCGTAATTAAGAAAAGTGATTTTGGCTGTTGATGGCCATCGGCAGGGTGGTCTTGGAGCCTTTTAGCGCCATGCCTAGAAAAGTGTTGAGTGCAAGATAGATAGATGGATATTTCTTTCATTCTTTTACTTAAAAAAAATGAAATAAAAGAAACAGCAGTGATTGTAACCTCACCGTAATAGAATAAAAGCCACTTTTGCAGCGAAGAATGAAGGGATAGGCCGATGGAACGGCAAATGGGCTGCTTATATATATATATATATATTTTCCTTTTTTGAAAAAGGTGAACTTCAAAATAATGATGGAAGTATATATCTGCATTTGTATGGTGGGAGAAAACCCCTCAAATTAACTATAAGGTGTAGTCAGGGTAGTGATTTAAGAGCTGACCAGCTGCTGCGATGATGCAATGATGGGAATGAGTCAGCAAGGTTTTTGGCTGTTATCTCTTTAAGAGCCTGTATAATAATAGGAGGCCCTTTTAGGGTGACTCTCTCTCTCGCCGTGTGTTTTGGCCTGCTGTAATTGCTGATTGTTTAACCTCTGTCTACAGTAGGTGTATATATATATATATGTGGTATATATTCTTGTGTAGATAAAACCACTATTATATGACTGTTTGCTGTTATTGCTCCTGGGTTGCCTTATGTAGTAAAGCTGTGTACATTCTGACATACATGTGTTAGTGCAAAGAAAAGAGAAGGATTGGTTTTGCAAGATTGGAAATGGCATTTTGCTGCCTGCTCAGCTTGGGTGAACGAAAGCAAGTGGTTAAGAAACGGAAGGCTACTCAAGTTGGAAGGATAGGATCTAAAATGTGGATGGCATGAATCATTATGGAATGATAAGGCTGAGGTTAACGTACATTTCCTAAAATCCTTTTGTGAGTCAGGCTATCTGTGGAGCATGGAATAAATATTAAATCTAGTTTGTGCACAAGAAGCATTTTATCATAACGAAACATAAATGGTTAACTTATTGTGATGTACTGCAATTCTTTCCAAAGGAAGAAATCAAGAGAAGATCTGATAGCAGAAGGATATGCATGTTAACAGTTTTCTTCTATCAGATTGCATACAAATAATAACACTAATTCAGAAGATTTAAAAGGCTAATATACGATTGAAACCAGAGACTTTCAGGATTAATGGATGGACAGATAGATTTTTTTTTTTTTGCATAAAACAGAAAAATTGCACTTATGACTTGTGGTTTTGATGATTAGAAAGAAAAGGGATAATAGGAAAAAAAAGCTTTTTTCTTTTGTAATCGTACAGCGAGAGATAATTTTGTAATCATACTTATAATTGCTGCAAAGAATATCAGAAGGTTCTTTCTATTTCTTTTTATCTTCACTTTCCGCACTTCTGACTTGGTTCCTCATTTTCTTTTTAAAATTTTGGTTGTTGGTTTGTGTTAGTTTTTATGTTCTATTTTAAACTTTTAATAAAAGAATTACAGAGTGTATCTAAAAAATGCCAAGTTTCAGTTGATTAGATGGTTGTGAAAGAAAGGAAGAGTGGAACGGTAAAAACTGTGGTTTATTTCCTTTTTTCCCCTTCATAAAAACGGTCTCTGGAGAAACAGGAAATGGATTTTTGACGATTTGGAGAAATAAAAATGAAAAATCTCCTTCAAAGTTGAGATTGAGCCCCTTGATGCCTACGACTAATTATGGGAGTAGAAATGTTGCCACAAAGAAGAGGGAGTCAAACTATTCTCCAAGGCACCTGAGGGCAGAACAAGAAGCAATGGGTGAAAACTAATCAAGGAGAGAAGCAACCTAGAACTGAGGAGAAATTTCCTGACAGTTAGGACAATTAATCAATGGAACAGCTTGTCTCCAGAAGTTGTGAGTGCCCCAACACTACAAGTCTTCAAGAAGATGTTGGATAGCCATTTGTCTGAAATGGTATAAGGTTTCCTGCCTAGGCAGGGGATTGGACTAGAAGATCTCCAAGATCCCTTCCAACTCTGCTATTGTATTGTATTGTATTGTATTGTACCATCATCGTCATCATTGTGTACAGATGCGGCATTGGCAGATTCTCTCAAAGGAAAGCAAGAAAAAGCCTCCCAGGGTTGTTTTTAGAGTGAGTTTGGCAGCATATAAATGTAATAAATAAAAGACCACAGCATCGTCGGAAAGGATACAGAGCCGTCATGCCCCAATAGGCCACGCAGATCACGATTAAGATGAAAGTCAGCAGTGGGTAGATGAGAGTGGACATCATATGCCCAATGGCCCTAGAGAAAGAGACAACGGATAACTATCAGGCTCTCCCTCGGTTCCCGCCCAGAATCTAAAACCGCAATGGCACCAAAGCATTGCGGAGCTCCACTTACCGGCTGGCTTCCTTGATGAGCGCGATGGCAATGAATATCCGGTTGCGGAGGAACACCAGACTAAGCAGCAAGATGGCTTCCGTCACACAGAGGACAATCACTGGAGGAGGGAGAGAGAAAGGAGACGGTTTGACTGCGCCTTTGGAAATTACTCATACGTACCACACTCAAAAAACATACCCACAGGCACAAAAAATCGCAACTCTCAACTTCCTGCTGGTTGACCAGTAAACTTGTTTCGCTTGCCAATTGTGTGCTGCCCAAGGTCGCTAGCAGCTTTTGACAAGCAAAGGCAATGGGGCAAGCTGGATTTGCTTAGCAACCAATAATTCACTTAACAACTGCAGTGATTAGCTTAATCAGTTGCAAAAGAGGGGGGGTGTCATACAAATCAGGTGTGATTGGCTTAGCAACTGCCTTGCTTCCAAATCCAAAGCTGAGGATTAATGGTATTTTGGTAGGAGCTGGATGAACAAAGAGAGCTAAGGAAGAATGAATGTTAAAAAAAGGATGAGATATAAGCAAAACCTATGCGGGGTGTGGGGGGGTGAGAAATACATGGAACACATCCCCTTCTTTGCTTTGATCAGATGTAGCTGCCCTTCTCCTGCTCCACACATTCCCAAGATCAGTGGTGGCTTTCAAAATTTTTTAGAACCTCTTCTGGACATGTGGCCTGCTTTGTGGGAGTGGCTTGCTGGCCATATGACCGAGTGGGAGTGGCTTGCTGTCCATGTGACCGAGTGGGAGTGGCTTGGCAGTCATGTGACTGGGTGGGCATAGCCAACTTGTAAAATGTGGTGGAACTCACTTAACAACGCTCTTGCTTAGCAACCAAAATGTTGTCTCAAAAACTCTGGCATTTGAAGCACGCAAGTCTTAAAGCTGTCAAGTTACAAGACCCTTGCACCCCTAACCCTTTAGGAAAAAATCCCAGGGGTGTTCAAACTTGACAACTTTAAGACTTGTGGACTTCAACTCCCAAAATTCCTCCTCTCCCTCTTCATCTTGATGATGTGCGGAGGGGCAGGAGGAAGGAGCTGGAACGGGTTCTAAACAGTACTGTAGATTTGTGGAACCTCTTTTATAGAAGAGGTTAGAACTGGTAGGAACCCACCCCTGTTTCTGTTCTTCCAATTTGTCCCCTCCCTTCTGTGCATGTGAATAGAGGCACAGGAAATCTTGGATCATGTAATTACTCCGTCTTTTACTTGCTCATTGTTGGATATCTTCATGTATGTGTATTATTCCCTATACCACAACCATAACCTGGTGGCATATTATTTTCTGAGTTTTATTCTTCTTTTTTTAAACTTAAGATTTAAGATTTAACTTAAAACTCTTTATATCACTTTCCAAACACATTTTTCCTAGTATTCATGAAGTCCATCATTTAATAAGAATCCCTCTCTATTGAAATTCCTCCTATTAAAAATCCAAATTGCCCCCATTGGCACCATCTGCATATAACTAGTTGCTTATTTATCCAGAATTTTCCTTCTCTTCCTCAGCCATGGAATTTGGCAGGAAGGGGAGAAGAATAGGCTGGTGATGGCGACCCTATGGCACATGTGCTACAGGTGGCACACAGCACCTTCTCTGTGGGCACATGAGCTGTCAGCCCAGTTCAGTTCTGCTGCGCATGCGCTTCTCACCAGCTAGCTGGTCTTTGGGTCTCTGCCGTGCATGCGCAGGGTGAGAAGCAGTGGGGGCCATATGTACATACATGGGGACAGAGCATACAGGGGGCCTGTTTGCAGGGGGCCACATGTGTGTTGCATTTGGGGGGTTCGGGCATACACATGCACATTTGCGCACACGTGTGTGCGCATTATCTATCACTGCTATAGAGTCTTGGCTATCTCTGGTTATGTCATTTGTTTTCATGTGGATCTGTAGGGAGGCATAATTGTCAGTGGGTTTGAAGAGTCTTGAAGCCTTTCTATCTTATCCCAGATGTTAGCCCTGGGAAGGGAATACTGAGAGACTATCAAAACAAGAGACTACTGCTACTGTCCCTTTTAGTACCAAGTCTTAACCATCACTAACCATTGGTTTTTCTTCCTCAGGACAAAGGCAGAAATACTTTCCTTGGCAAACGAGGTAGCCAGAGACAGCTGAGACCCTGGAACAGACTAGAAATGCTGGGCAGGAAAGAGAAGAAGCTGTAGACATTGATCTTCTGTAGAAGCTATTCTTCATGCAGAAATTCAGAATCATAATCACTGGGAGACTCTGTGATATATTTTGAAATTCAACAACAAAATCTCTTCCTGGCAGGCTCTGTCCTTTGTGTTATATTCTGTCACCTATCTCCTCCACTTGGCTCCATTCTGTCTCCTGGTAGGGTTCTTGGTATTACTACTAAGTGCTTTCTGTCCTGATCCAGGAGATGCTCATCTGTTTTGATAAGCTAGAAGATAGACAGGGCTGCTTCTGGTTCCTCCACTTTCTCTTCCCAGAGGGCAGACACTCCCTGTACTTATAACATATGTAGCTCTTGTCCTCTTCTTGTAGGAAAACAAACATGACAGTATGTCTATGAGAGATTACCTCCCTTCCCATCTCCCTCAAATGGAAGAAGAAAACAAAGGTTCACACACCAATAGTTGAGGACGTGTGTTAATGATTTCCTCATTTGTGAAGTGAAAGGCTGACTTTGCAAAGGTTAATAGGTTGCTTCCTTCTCTCCCATGAAGCTGCTTCTGCCTGGTAATTATTCACCTTTTAAAAGGGAACTTGTTAAAATGCCACCTAAATATGGCAATACAATGGTGACAGTGACTACTCTCTAGGGAGAGGAAGAAGTACAGTTGTGTGGCTGAATCAGCATAATTTCAATTATATATAAAACATGCGGTGTCACTGTCTAAAAAATTATGGATAGATGACACATGACGGATAGCAAATCTGATAATTATTCAACATTGTAAGAAAGTTATTTCAGATCCAGATTATGAATATGTACTCACTTTCTATTTATGAACTGACTTTCTGTTGAAGCAGTGAAATACCTAATGAATACCTATATCTCCATATATTATATAAATAATGGTGAATATTATTTCGTCTGGTTGTTCCATAGTATGATTTTGTTTTATTATATTACTTTCTTTTTTGTTCTCTTAAATTTCTCCTTTTGTAAAAAGAGAAAAGAGAGCAGTGTAATATAAATATATTTCAGTGATTCTTTTGTAATAAAATGTTTCAAGTAAATTAAAAATGAATTAACACATGTCTCATCAAGATGATAGACATGCATTGATTTCAATTAAATATTCTCTTTTCCGTCTTTCTCAAAGAGAGTCTTATTGTAAAGAAAGTTAGAGGGTTGGCCTATAAAAACCGTGTAAATGAGTTCATTTCATTCTTTTTTGTGCCTCCAATTACAGGCAGTCCTCTTCTTACAACAGATCATTCAATGACTATGTAAAGTTGCAATGGCACTTACAACCTTTGCAGCATTCTCGTGACAATGTGATCAAAATTTAGATACTTAACAACAGGTTCATATTTATGACTGTTGCTGTGTCCCAAGGTCATGTGATCCCTTTTTGCAACCTTCTGATCAGCAAGTCAGAGGAGAAGCCAGATTCACTTAACCAGGTTATACCAACTTATCAACTGCAGTGATTCACTTGACAAGTGTGGCAAGAAAGATGATAAATTGGGGGGCAAAACTCAGTTACCAAATGTCTCACTCAACAACATACATTTTGGGCCCAATTTTGGTCATAAATCCAGGACTACCTGTAATTGTTATTGCAGTATAATCTGGAATCCCCACTTCACAGGAGGATGGCTCCAGTGAATTTAAAGTAAACCATCTATTTTGATAAGATATCTGTGTGACAAATAGGATTAGTCTCCATCTTCCGTATAATAGACAATTTAAGTAGTAGTGGAAGAAACAAAAAAGGCAGTATAATCTTTAATAGGATAAATATGATGTATGCATGCTACATATGTACATCCAGATGTTTCTCACTATTAACTGCTGTTTGCATTTACTAAGTTCCCAAATGCACACACCTGGAAGATCTAAATGCTCTCATAAGTTGGATGAAAGTCACTTCTCTAATTTAGCAGAATAAACTTGAACCAAAACAACCAGTGATCATTAAATATTATTAAGAGCAGATTATCACAGCTGCAGAAAAGCATGTTCTTCCTAAAACAACTACCTGTAAGTAAGCCAAAATTAGCACTGCTGATTTGCCTGCAGAGATGAATGTGCCTCTGTCATAAGTGACAAGCAGAAACTTGGAAGGGGGGGGGAGCAAAAGATTAGCACCTGTGGAAAAACTAAGTGGTTTTCACCAAATGCTCTGGACTTGCAAATGTAGAGAATGATAATATTTTCAGATCATCCTGATTTTCAACCAAACCCCTAAAAACAGCATCACATATTTTTCAAGGTAACTATTTAATAAATATTGCTCTGCAGTAAATATGTGTTTTAAAAATTCAGCTACCCAACCCATACTGCCCCCATTGTCTCAATAAACTAAAACATAACACAAAGAGGAAAGAAGTCAGATTTAAAAATTGACGTGCCTGTTGTTACAAGCACAGTTCTGCACAGGCTTCCTCAAAAATATATTCCACTAGGCTCAATGGTAAACGTGATAGAATTGCAGCTAATTATTCACATATTCTATTCTCCCCTAACATCAGACTGGTACTCTTATTAATCAGGAAGGCAGTGATAATGCAATTATTATAGGTTGAATTGTGTGCAATGTATTTGCAGTACAGGTGATAACTTCTGCTATTAGTAAAAGAGAAATCCCATAGAGCTCTGTAATTAACAGATGATTCAACATGCCATCCTTTTTGAAGTCCCTTCTTAAAAAAATACTGTACTATGGCTACATCTGAGTTGTAGTTAAAGTGCATCCATGTTAATTGTATCTGTTGAATGCTATATCTAATCCATTGTGTTTCCCTGAAAATAAGATAGGGTCTTATTTTCCTTTGGCCCCTAAAATAAGCACTTGGCCTTATTTTTGGGGAGGTCTTATTATTTTGGAGGTGCAGGAGGCGGCGAGCATGGTCACCTCATGACTGCTGCTATGTTGCAATATTTTGGGGGGAGGGCTTATTTTAGTGCACGCGCTCAAAAACCCAATTGGGCTTATTATCCGGAGAGGTCTTATTTTCGGGGAAACAGGGTACATTTTATAGGGTGTAGTCTTTTGGTTTTGGTGTAAACAGTAAATTGTGGAATTTGACCTCGACCAAGGGCACCTATATTGGCTTACTTCTCCTAAATAGCAGATTGCTCTACTACATTTGAGCATTGGTTCTGTAAGCTTATAGAAATCCATAGCTTTCTAATGTGGTTTCTGCATGCGTGAGAGACATTTTATCACTGACATGACAAGTATCATGCTGTGATCTGTAGCAAAATATTGACACAATCCGTACAATATTCTTGCTTAAACCATAGAATCCACATTGTTCCTGGGTTTCACTAAGGACTTTAGATACTGTAAAATTTGGCCTGATATCATCAAGTGTGAATAATGGAAGCCTCATAAGCAATGCAAATATCTTGTACATATGGGGATTAACTTCTAAGAGAATATTTGGAAAGTACATTAGAATCTGAACATCTACTTTAAAAAACAACTTTCCACTTTCAGTCTTGATTTAAAAATGTGACTGTGCCCCAATAACTTGCATTCACACTTCAGCTTTAATCATGAAAATAATGTGGCTCTGATTTATTTACCAGATTCTGTATTGATAGTACTGCGCTGTGTGAACAATTACTGCTCTTGCGAACAAAGGGGCAGAAATTAAGACAGCTGTTTAATCTTGCTTGAACTGAAACAGTATCACATTTAAAGAACTCTTCAAAAATGAAATGGCTTGCCCCATCTTTCTATATCCCTCAAGCTGTTATTCTGAAGAGGCAGGTGCCAAGCTCTGCTCTTAGTAGGCATTGCAAACCTCTGAATAGGCTTCTTATCATGATTTGTTAACCACTTTACTTGTTTAATTTCTTGATTTTGCCATCTATGTATGGGAAAAGATTGATGATTTAACTGACCTATAAAACTAAGAATGAAAATGGTTGCATCTAGAATTAGTCATTTAATACAATAAACATGAACCAGAACCCAAATACATTTACTACAAATACATACTTTGCCTAAGCAGAGTTTGGTGAGGGATTACACCTCTCGCTTTTCTATATGGAAGAGTTTCCTTGAATTCACATGAGTTTGTATCTTTGTATCACCACTGCATTTGGAGAATTTCACTACACTATTAGAATTTGGGATTCTAGTGTAAGGTTTGCTGAGTTTCTCAATTCCTCTTTGTCTTAATATACAAACTAAAGCAAAAAAAACCCAAAACCACCCAACGAAAGTTATTAACTGTTTATATTGAGTTGTTTTATTAAAGTTCTACATCACTTAGAGTTCTAGTTAGTTGAAGCATTGATTCTTCATTCTTGAAATGGAAAGCTGTTTTTTAGGCTGAAAATTTGCTACATAAAGGGTTAGTATTATAGTGAGATAATAATGATTGGTGTTATGACCCAGGTCAAGGCAAGGCAGGCCTCTAGAGAGTTCTTTATTTCGCTTAACAAATGTTCCAGCCAACGGCCCTCCAACGACTGTAAAGCTCCACCCCCACCCTATCCTGAAAGCAGTCACCTTCAGTTTCCCAAACACAGCCCACGGTACAGAGAAAGATCACAGAGTAGGAGTATGCACACAGGGCAAGTTCCAAAGTCCCATCCACAAGGCAGAGACCAGGCACAAGACAAGGGCAGTCCTCGGGACAAGAAACAGGTCCCAGACAAGAAGCTAGAGGTGGGTTCCCTCTGGTTTAGACCGGTTCGGCTGAATCCGTAGTAACTTGACAGCCTGGGTCGCTGGAATCGGCAGCTACCCAGGCCTGCCACGCCTCTGAACCAGTTCTTCTATAGTGGCACCATCTTGATTTTCGGTTCTGATCATGCACAGAACAATTTTCATAGCAGAAATGTATTCCCCCCCTCCCTTTTTAACATTTGGCGCATGCACAGACCTTTTTAGGTATGCAAAAAAAGTTTGCGTGCCAAACTGGCAGTAATGCCAGCAGCGACCCACCCCTGCAAAAAACAGTTCCAAAGGCACATTGAAGCGGAGGCCAAACACACTCCACAATAGAAGGGCTAGTCCAAAGCAAAATGCAAAGATCAATCTTCCAAATGAGGCAAGGCAAACAGCAACAGACACAAGTCAAAAGCCAGGGCAGTTTATATAGTTTATACAGCCATATCATCCCGCTGGAAATGGCTGAACGTGCCGTTCGTTCCACCAAGGAGGCTTTAAGTCACATGGGAGACATGCCTTGGCATTCCAGACTAATCACTTATCTGTTTACACAGCATACTACCCCGTGCTCTGCCACAGGTAATCTCCTGCAGAAATCTTAATGGGTCGCTGTCTCCGTATGGCACTAGACAGGTTGCATCCTTCATACAATGCTACGGCACCACTGCAGCCAGATCCCCCAAGGGTTTTTGTTAGGGGGGATGGGGTTTACGCACAAAACTTTTCAGGTGACCCCCAAATGGCTGCCGGGCTGGATAACCGCTGTAACAGGGCCCTGTTCCTACAGGGTCCAACTCAGTGATGGTCGTCAGTGGAGGCGGCATGTGAATCAACTCCGCCGCCGGGTTGTGGATGAAAATCAGAGTCGCCAATTCAACCCAGCTGCCATCAACTCTCCTGACGTCGCCTACCGGCAGGAATCCCACCTTCATCACCAGTTTTATGTCCCTCAGAAGCATGACAGGACACTGGCTGTGCTAACAGGCAACGATTTATTAACCAGCTAAGAAGTAGCAACAGAAGAAATACCCGGCTGACAGCTATTTATACAAAGCCTGTCAGCCAGGGGAACCAATGAAAGGGCTGTAATTGTCCCGCCAGCCAGCACGTCACAGCCAATCAACACACTCCCTGCAGGTCTGAATGCTGGCTGGTCTTGAGTCCAAGGACTCTGCAGTTTAAGCCAAAGCAAACAATTGTTCCTTGCAAAGACTCCTTCACCACGACTTCTAAGTTACTCCCCTCCAGGTGCTCCTTTTAAGGAGTGGTGAGATGAGCTCCTCCTGTGTAGCCTTGCAGCTCTTCTCTGGCCTTGCCTATGCTCTACTCTCCTTGCCCTTGGATCAATGGAGTAGACAGACAGCTGTTCCTCATCAGAGAAGATCAGCTGCCCATCAACACCCAGCCAGTCAGCACCGATCCTCCTGTGTGTCTGTCCAGGCAGGCAGGCAGCTCTCCTTCTGGTTGACCACCTTCCCCAATGCCTGAGGGAACTGGGAAAGCATCATTCTCAGCCCCTGGCATTGCTTCCCTGTTGGACGGTCCCAGTTCCTCCTCCTCCTCTGAATTGGGCTCTGATGGGGCCATGACAGATTGGTATCTGGCAAATTGTTTTGTTATTTGCCGG
>JAPKID020004971.1:0-11381 GCA_026931265.2 Tropidonophis doriae | reverse complement strand
CTCTGCACTCTTTCTAGAGTCTCCACATCTTTTCTACATCGTGGTGACCAAAATTGAATGCAGTATTCCAAGTGTGGTCTTACTAAGGCATTATAAAGTGGTATTAACACTTCACGTGATCTTGATTCTATCCCTCTGTTTAGGCAGTCTAGAACTGTGTTGGCTTTTTTGGCAACTGCTGCACACTGCTGGCTCATATGTCCAGGTGAATCTTTAGTTCAATTTTTAACAGCATGTCAGTCATGTCCTCATGACCCAGGTATGAGCACATAGCCAGGCCTTCACAACCTTGCAAAGGTGAGCAGAGACAGGGTCATCCTGATGTCTGAAGGGCCTACAGCAAAGAAGGAATGTTTCTTAGTCCATGTCATCTGATATTCCTTGGCTGTTGGGACCAATAACATGCCCAACTTGTCGGGCCTTAATGGGATGGGCAGAAACAGGTGGGAGAAAGTGGTCCCTCAGGTAATCCAGCCCCATGTCATGGAGAAATTTAAAGGTTACAACCAGCAGCTTGAGTTGCACCCTGAAACACACGGGCAACCTGTGCAGTAATAGTGTTACATCTATCAAATATCCCACACCATTTATTACCTATACAACTACATTTTGCACCAGTTGAAGCTTCCAAGTACTTTTCAAGGGAAGAGAACATTGCACTAATACAAAGGAGAGGTAGCAAGTGCATAACTAACATGCCGTTAAAAATGTACTATAAATTCACCTGAACATATAACAATTAACAAATGCTTGTAATTTTAGAATGCAGATTAATAGTATAAAACCCCAGATAGAAAGAAAAGGAAAGTTTGAATGTAGTTCGGTTCATAGTTTTCTTACATAATAGAGAGTGAAAATGCAATTGTACAGATGTTGTACACAGAAGCTCACAGCTTGACCTGCATCTGGCAGCTATTTTCCAAAATCATCTAATTCTGCTTTCCCATCTTAAGAAACATTAAGGAGAGAGGGGGAGATGGGGAGAGAGAGAGAGATTGCAAAAGCCATCTGTTTTTGTTAATGTGGACTTAAGTTTTAATTTTGCTGCTAACAGCAGAGTTATGTCAAAAGTATTTAAAGAAAAGCTGTGACTTGCTAAATCCTGCCCCTTGTTAATTAAAAACAGAGTTCTGAAGCTTCACTTCCTCAGTGCATTTCTCTCATCTATTGCCACTACACAAGCAATAAGCATAAGCATTGCAGTTGTGCGATACTGAACCGATCTTTCATCTACAAAGAGTAGAATACTACTTTGGGGCATTTTTATTTTCGGAAAAAGTGTAGCTAAGAACATTGAAAAGATATTTTAAAGTAACAGGAGGTTACAAAATTATCTATTTATTCATAAACCATAGAGAGGCATCTGCATGAAGTCAGATGTGTTATGAACCTTTTCTTCTATTTCCTTCCATCTCATACTGGAAGCAGTTTAGCATCATTATAAGCTGTTCCAGTTTGAAAATAATATTTTCCCACTTGTTCTGGAACAATTGCTTGCTGTGATTATGAACTGGCATGATCTTTTTATTCTTTTTATTTATTTATTATAGTAAATTGATTAAATTTATATGGCACCCATATCACTTTCAGGTGATTTTGGGCAGCTCACAAAACCATTAAAAACAAAAAATACAAAGCATTAAAATATTAAGTATTAAAATGAACATGTATATTAAGATTTTTGTTTTCCAAGTGTCATGCTCAGTGGTGGGATTCAACCACTTAACAACTGGTTCACCAAAAATGGGAGCGTGCGCTCATGCGCACGCACATGGCTTCCATGCATACACAGCTTCTGCCACGTGGCAAGGATTAACCAAACAGCCTTTCAGGGTCTACTCCGCTCCATCTCTGCTCTCTAGGGCACTGGCTACTTCTCTCCACTGCTGCTCTTGCTGGGAGAGAGAGCATCTCTTGTGCAATTTAGCATCTGTGAGCTGGCACTTTGCTCTAAGTCCCATCTGGAAAATGTGCAGCACAGAGAAGAAGCAGCCATCTTGAATGCTGCTTCTCTCTACTATGTGGAGCATCTCTGTGAGCGACTGAGCCTCGGCAAGGGAATGCTGCAAGATCTCTGCTATGGTAATAAGAACCCGAACATAGTTTGAGGCCAGAAGGCGGCATGCAGGCGTAGAGCACATTCCCCAAACTGGCTAAGGCAGGGATGCTGGCCCGGGGCTCGCTTCCCTTACCGCTTGCCACTGCTCACTGTCTAGATTTGCCATAGCTTTTCTGCCCCTGAGGCTGGAGCCAGCAAATCCCATGTCCCTGGGCCATGACCCAAGGCGAAGGGCAAAGTGGGCATCATGCTTAATTTTGGTGATCAAAGCGTGCAAGGTGTGGAGGTGAGGCATGGATGCTAACTGGATCATGTGGCAAAGGGAAGATAATTATATAGAATAGGATGAAGTTGGGCAGGGTGGGTAGAGCTAGCCAGTGGCCGATTTTACCAGTTCTCCAACTATGCAAAATCATAACAACTGGTTTGCCTAAACCAGTCTGAACCAGCTGAATCTCATGCCTGGTTATGCTCCTGATTCCCTTGAATCAGGAGTTGAAGAGCAGCTGGAGTAGGGCCTCCATTTCAATGGCACCAAAACTCTTGGAACTGTGTCCTTGGCAAAAAAAAAAGTAAAATAAATCATTCTCTTTGCTCTTCAGTGTTCCAGGAGAAAACTTTCCTCTTGAAGCAGTGCTGAAGTCCTGAGAGGATAAGAATTCCATGAGCTTCTTTGATAAGATTTTTCTCTGACTGATTTAATGGTGCTTGTTTTATTGGATATTTTTAGCCCTTAACTGAGGTTCATTTTAATATTTCTATATTAGCTAACTAGAAAGGCCTTGATAATGGCCCCTTCTCTACAGAATAGTTACCCTGGAGAGCCATCTCTATTAGCAGCACAGTTGCTTCAGCCCCAAATTAAGAATATTAGATTATTATTTCCCCCGGCCTTTTAGAATTATTTATTTTGGTGGTAAATTGTGTTTTATTATCTGCTGAAAATATTGTAAGTGAAGATCTCTTACATTTTACATCTGGCTTGTAATGTGACTTTTCCAATTTTGTTCAGTTTTGTTTTTTAAGCTTTTGTCACCTGCACATTCTCCGTAGTGCTATGTTCATGATTTTAGTCTGTTAACTGTTGCATATCAAAAAGTATGTTCTTCATTACATAACATAGAGGGCAGGGATGGGTCTCAAAGATTTTTTACTACTGGTTCTGTGAGTGTGATTAGGTGGGGGGGCATGTGACTGATTGGGCATGGCCAACTTTACATCACTCACGCCCATGCCCACTCAGTCACATCCCACCCCAGCTACAACCACAGAACAGCTGGGAGGCTGGCAAAGAAGTTTCACTTTTCCTGCCACCACAGCTCTTGAAGGAAGGAGGCAGGGATGCTGGCCCAGGGCTAGCTTCCCTTACCGCCCTTCACTGCTCACTGTCTAGATTTGCCATAGCTTTCCTCCCCAGCAGGTTTGCTCATGGACGCTCTGTATGCACACATGTGCAGTGCAATAAAAAATATTCTGCGCATGTGTAGAAGCAAAAAACAAGATGGCAGTGCCTACAGCACTGTCCGGAGAATCAGTTTAGGGATGTGGCAGGCCTGGGTCACTGCCGGTTCCAGTGATGCAGGCCGCCAAAAACTACCAGTTCAGCCAAACTGGGCTGAACTGGTAGGAGCCCACCACTGCTCCCCAGGAGTAAGCATCTTTTAATTTCTTGGCTGCAGTGATCGTCTGTGGTCATTCTTGGAGCCATTCTTTGTTTAGATATCTCAATTTTCTTCTAGTAACTTCCTGGTTAGTGCAAATGGTTTGATTTGGGATATTTGTTTATTTGCTTGTTTATTCATTACATTTGTTAAGGCCACTTAACTAAAAAAACAATAACACTGTCTGGATGGCTTTCAACAAATCCAATATATTAAGTTAAAAAACAGACTTGACAAAGGTTTCTCGGAAACCCTAATAAGCCCAGTTCCAACAATGGAGACCAGGCTGAAGGAAATCTACCCTTGGAAAGTGGGAACTACATAGACTTCGAACTGGATTCTGCTCCAAAGGGTGGGCACTGAGACAAGAGAGCATAGGTGAGAGTATTCTAGCCCATGGAAGAACAATTCTAGCCAATAAAACCAACCAGAAAACTTAAAACCTAGTCTGAATTCCCCCACCCAAAACAACCAATCAAATCTAAAGCAATTATCTTGAGGTAAATAGAACTGTTCCAGAAATTAGTCCCCTACAATGCGAAGTCTGAATAAAAATATATGAGAATATGCCTGTACAGGACAGGCAACAATTTATGGAGAACAATAGGAGCAGTCCAATTAGCTGTGATTTAAGATACTTCCGAATCAGATTAATTGGAGCCTCTCGGCTTCTTTTACTGCTATAAATTAAGATACTATTTCATTCCATGATAGTTAAATGGCAATGTACATGAGTTTGCCACATGGTGCTTACTTCCAGTTCACAGACTATTTTTTGCCACGGATGTTCTCCATATGTGAACCCATGTGTCTTGAATCATATGGGAAAAAAACAGTTTCCCTTAGCTGATCTTCAAAACTTTATCCCACAATAATAGAAGTGATTTTTTTTATGACCATCGTAACAGAGACTCGCTAGGTTGTTTAGCAAGCAAGGGATCATACAAGACTGGTGGGCTGACTCAAATACAATCTTCAGAATAGTTTTTCCTACAAACAAGTAGTCCTCCACTTATAACTATTTAATGACTGTTCAAAGTTACAGTGACACTGAAAAAAGTAAAGTAATATTTTTCACACTTACAACAGTATCCCCATAGTCACGTGATCAAAATTCAGAAGCTTGGCATCTGACTCATATTTATGACAGGGCCCAGGGTTATGTGATCAACCTTTTGCAACATTTCACAAACTTCTGATAAGCAGATTCAGAAGCCAGATTCACTTAATAACCATGTGACTAATTTAACACCACCAGAGGTTCACTTAACACTGTGGCAAGAATGGTTGTAAAATGGGGCAAAATTGAATTATGGTAACAAATGTCTCACTTAGCAACAGAAATGCCGGGCTCAGTTGTAGCCATAAGTCGAACACTACGTATCCTAAAGATTTAAAAATCTTTCATTTCTAAGTTAATAACCATCTTTTCCATTTTTTTTCAACATTGCATTCCCTATTCCAACAGTGAACGAACTGAGCAGATGTAAATAGATTTAAATCTGGTCTCATGAAAGGAAGTAGGTTAAATGTTGAAAAAAATCATATTACTACAAGGATAACCACTGAGCCCTTTAGTAAAACATAGATCATATCTGGTTTATATTCATCAGTCATAGGAGTGTTTTATAGTCCTGCAGAGAGGTGGCCATAAAACAACATTTTAAGGATCTCCCTCCCATATTTCAGCTATAAATGTCTTACCGATCTGAGAGGTAAAACTACCAAGGTTCAGTATTAACAAGTTTATTACAGATGACCTCACTATTGTGTTCCCTATAAAGAAAAAATATGACAAAACATTAACATATTTCGAGCCCTTAAATTAAGGTTGATTTACCGTTCATATCAGGATCTAAATTTTGTTACTTGCAATGTAATTATTTTTCTATGATAATTTGGTTGACAACCCCATTAGCAGATATCAGGCCCCCCCAAAAAAGTCAATGAAATGTAATACTAAGAGTATGATTTTTGCAGTCCATCATGCTGTTTGTAAATATAAATTAATCCCTGTCAGGTGTGCAACAAGAAATTTTGCAGTGAATTCAATATTTCCAGGAACCAAGAAATATAGTAATGCATACCATTCTACAAAAGCACTGCACAATAATGTTCTGTATTCCCAAAGGTGCTTTCTATTATTAAATAGAAATATTAAAACCAGGCTGCTTATATGCTTTTCTAAGTAGCCCTGTACTTAAATTAAAATACTGATGTAAGATTTGTGTAAAGGTTCATTTTTCTTTTTTCTTGTAACAGGAAAAAATAGTCATAAATTTGCAGGTCTAAGTTATCTATTGATCTTGACCAAATTATACAACTGCACCAAGAGCAAAAAAAAATTTTTTTTAACTTGAATCTTTGTTATGCTGTTTCATATCTAGGCAGCAAAAGATTTGCAGTTTAAACATATTCAGACTATGATTTTAAAGTATTTATTAATTGTCTCCATTATATAAAGTGTGATGATTCCTATGTTAATATTAAGCTATATAGTCATTTCTTTGGATGCATGTTTTGAAAAATGGAATAGAGAGCCTGGAAATAAGATGTGTGAATTGGGTTTGTTGCATTCTTGCCTGTGATTTCTTTTTCCTGCCAAGACTTTTCTTTTCAGCACAAGCAATCCCAAGGAGATCCTATAAAGGACACAGTATTGTGCCTAATTTTGCCTCCGATTCATAGAAATAGAAGAAAACAAACTAACTAATCTACCAACTGGTTTTCCCAGTTGCAATGTACAGCTGTGAAAATTGGGCTGTAAGAAAGGCTGAGTGTCAAAGAATTGAGGCCTTTCAACTATGCTGCTGGAGAAGACTCCTGAATCCCTTGGACTGCAAGGCATTTCCACCAGTCACTCCTAGAAGAGATCAACCCTGTGCTCTTTAGAAGGCCAGATCCTGAAGATGAAACTTAAATACTTTGGCCACCTAATGAGAAGGAAGGACTCATGGGAGAAGAGCCTAAGGCTGGGAAAGATTGATGGCAGAATAAGATTGGGACGATAGAAAATGAGGTGACTGGATAGAGTCATTGAAACAGTAGGCATGAGCTTAAATGGACTCCAGAGGATGGTAGAGGACAGGAAGGCCTGCAGGAACATTGTCCATGGGGTCGCGATGGGTTGGACATGACTTCACAACTAACAGCAACAAAGCTACCAACAACCATGTTTGCATTTATGAAAGAGTGGTCGGAGAATCCAATCTTTATGTCAGACAAATCCCCATCTAAAACTTCCCCTATTGCAAACGCAAGGGATAATTTTTTATGATCTCTTTTCCTTTGAGAAGAAATGGTTTAGGGCAAACTGCCCAGGCTCATTTCATCACTTTCCTCTCTCCCTCCTAAGTAGTCAGGAGGGAGGCAGCCAGGGATAGGAGATAACAAAATGTTATAGTCCTTATAAACTACAATAAGGAGACAGAGCATTGAACAGAAATGGGATCGAAGAGCAAACGGGTACTTCAGGAAAGAGAAATAATATAAGCTCTAGATCTCCAAAGCATAAATGCTGGTAGTCCTCAATGTAAAGTTATAATTGAGCCCAAAATCTTTGTCGTTAAGTGAGTTTTGTCCCATTTTACAACTTTTTTTGCCACATGTGTTAAGTGAATCACTTGAGCAGTTGTTAAATTAGTGACGCAGTTGTTCAGCAAATCTCAGTTCTCCATTCATTGATTGTTTGCCAGAAGGTCGCAGAAGGGGATGACAGGACTCTGGGACACAACAACTGTCATAAATGTGAGTCAGTTGTCAAGCATCTGACTTTAGATCATGTGACCATGGGGGGAAAAAGTGTGAAAAATGGTCATAAGTCATGTTTTTCAGTGATGTTGTAACTTTGAACCATCACTAAACGAACTGTAGTAAGTCAAGGCCTAGTTTCAAGTTTCAAGTTTATTCTTATTTATATCCCGCACCCATCTCGCCGAAGGGATTTGGGGCGGCGCACAGGGAAATTTAAAATAACTACAATAAATATATCATACATTACCCTATTAAAATCAGATTAAACAATTCTCCCCCTGCGCTAAAACCAGTTTTAAAATTCCCAATTAAAATCGAACTCTAAAAAGGAGGGCACTGAGTCGGATCATGCAGGCCGGCTAGATGGAAAAAGTGTGTCTTCAGCTGCTGGCGGAACAGGCGGAGTGATAATACGAAGATCGGGGGGTAGGTCATTCCAGAGAAGGGTCTACCACTGGGCGTCGCCAGCCGGCATTGCCTGGTTGACGGCACCCAGAGTAGCCCCTCTCTGTGTGAGCGAATAGGTCGTAGGGACGTATGGGGCAGGAGCCGATCTCGAAGATAGCTAGGCCCTGAGCCATGGAGCACCTTGAAGATGGTCACTAGAACCTCCACTTCAAGGGCATCCAACTGGGAGTTTACAGAGCGCCTTTTCAAGTTGCAACTGAACAACTTGAAAGTAAACAATAAGTGTATATTTTCCCCACCATAGCCTCAGGTCTCTGTTTTACACATTCCTCATTTTCTCATGAACACTATGCCTCCTTGTTACATCACAACAAAATCCAAATCTTTGCCCCAACCTTTAACTCTCATACTTCCCTTTCCCTCCTCTTCCTTTTTCCTTTCTTTAGCAGAATACCCCTTCCTTCCCTGTGACATTTAGGCAGGTTTTTTGTGGGGAACTCAGATAGGTACTTCTATGTTTCTTTATATACCTAGTGTACACTTGGTGGAGCCCTACACTTGGTGGAGCCCTAAGAACAAAGCAGGTTTATCAATGCCATCTCCTGCTCGCAAAGGGCCTTCCCTTCCTACAAATGCTAGCTAATCAGCATTCCTTGGTCTTTAAGAAAACCTTCTGCATTCCTACCTCCGCATGCACTTTACCCAAACTCTCACATACATAGCAAGAGCAGCTTCACAACTATCCTCCAGGGGTCACACTTGGGTTACGTATTCTAGACCACCGGAACACCGAAGCAGCCTGCTTCAGAACCACTTATTCACTTCCTTCTTCATTAAGATTCAAATGGAATAAGCAGTGTAGAAATTGAACAGATACAGAAAATGTACTCCTGTAGTCAGTAAACATTTATTCACCGAGCAGAGATCTCTTCTTCTCTAGCCCCTTCTCACATTGTCTCCGTTTTCTCTATCCTTACTGCTTGCTGTTTTAATGCATAATTAAGAAGGTCAGAATTAATGAAGCAGTGTGGAGTAAAGTTCATGGAATCCCCAGGTGCTATTTATTCTATTAGATCTCAGGCGTGAATGTCAGATTGGCAGTGTTAAAGGCAGAGGCAGTGAGGCTGGCAGCATCCCAGAAGCAAAACTATCAAGGGAGACTTACCTTCAGTGTCAAGTCATTCCTGAGCTCCTTGCCTGCAAAAATCACACGTAACTGGTCAGCTGGAACTCCCTGTCGCTTAGCAACCGCCTCCTTCAGCTGGAAGATGCTGGTATCTGAATCAACCTCCATTGGGAAACCATGGCTGGAGTTGAACCTGACAAACACTGACCAAGAACAAGAACAAGACATTGTTTTTTTAGGGAGGCAAAATGCTGAGTATTTTGAAATCTGATGCATCTGGGAATGACAAAAAGAGACGGCAATTTCTGAAACATGGACAACAGCACGATGGTATTGTAAAACTTTGTTTTATCATTTTAGAAGGAAGAAGTGGCATATTGCAGTTTTATGATTTGGAAAGTCAATTCCAAATAAGAATCCCTAACACGTTATTGTCTTAACTAAATTAAACATGCTTTATGGTCCAAAGAGGATCTTAAATTACATTTCCTTGAGGAATGAATGAGCAGGCAGTTTTTAATCTGCAATCTGAGGACTAATAATAACTAATTTCCTCTTATTCTAAATGCTCTCAGGAGACCAGAGTACATAGAACTGTAATGGAAATGATGTATACATGCCTGCTCACATGCATACATGCAGACACATACACACACTCACACACACAGAGTGTTAACCTCACAGAAGTAGGTTGCTAGAATATATTGGAAAGAAAAATTTAAAAAAACACAGAAATGTCATCTCATACACACTGACCTCTCAGAGATCCAACTGTCTAGAAAATAATAATGGTGAGAAAATTATATGCTGCCTGCAGCATGAAAGTCTTTTCTGATCTTTTTTAGAATCCCTAAAACAACTACAGAAAGTAACTCCTGTTAATAGAGTTGTGTGCTGTTAAAAACAATTGTTGAACACATTGCAATAGTACTTGGTCAAGATGTACATTAATGCCTGTCATAAAAAAATATTTCACATGTTTACAAGGGAGGTTTAGGAAGGTTTTTTTTTCACAATTAAGCAATAATATAACTTACCCCAAAATTTAGTTGTCATTTCTAAGAATTTTGGCACCATATAACAATCCTACTTGATGTGTTTGTGTGCATGTGCCTTCGAGTCTAAGTTGACTCCTGGCAACTACCTGTAAAGTCCTTGCAGTTTTCTTTACAAGATTTCAAAGGTGCCCTTGCATCCTCCCTAGGGTTGAGAGAGAGGAATTGGCTCAAGGTCATCCAGCTGGCTTAGTGCCTAATGCAGGGCTAAAAATTATGGCCTCCCTGTTTTTAGACCAGTGCCTTAACTACCACACCAGACTAGCTCTCTTCTACATTATTTAGCTGTTATTGAAGGATTGACAGATGATATATGTTGAATTGAAAGTGCTTCTAAAACTAAAGCTCTCAATCAATATACTAGGATGTCTTCAAGGGAGGGGTTTGTGGAGGGAATAAGAATAGCTCTTATTCAGACAGAAGGACACTGATACTAAGGCAATGGTGAGGGAAGTGGGTGTTGGAGTCTGAACCGAGGAAATAACTTGAGGAAAAATCTCAAAGAAGCCCTTGAGAAAGGAGAAAGCACATTCAGACTATTATGATTCTGTTACTACAGCTGTTCCAATAAAAGTATAGGTAGTTCTCCTTTACTGAGGACTAGGACCACCTCAGACAGTTACTATTTGCAGATACTATGACACAAAGAAATAACTTTGCCATCAGTCCTTAAATTTATGACAGGTCTAGAAACCAAAGGAAAAAAGATCATAAACAAACTCCTGTGGTGGGATTCAATTTTTTTTAATGACTGGTTCTGTGGGCGTGGCTTGCTGGTCGTGGCAGGGGAAGGATACTGTTAAATCTCCATTCCCCCCACACTCCAGGGGAAGGTTACTGCAAAATCCCCATTTCCTTCTGATCAGCTAGGACTCAGGAGGCAGAGAATAGATGGGGGTGGGGCCAATCAGAGGTGGTATTTACTAGTTCTCTGACCTACTCAAAATTTCCGCTCCCGGTTCTCCAGAACTACTTAGAACATGCTGAATACTACCCCTGACACACTTCATGGTTTCACTTAGAAATTGTTTCATTTAACAACCAAGTTGCTCATCCCAACTGTGGTCAGTAAACGATGGTAACCTGTAATCCCGACCTACATTTTTCTGGTCTCTTAGTCTGATCTAACTTTTAGATCTGGCAGGGTAGTAATCATATGCTATCCAGAACCTCTTTGTGAAGGAGATGAGTGGTTAGAAAGTTTGATAGAGGCAGGCAGGCAGGCAGGCAAGCAGGCAGGCAGGCAGGCAGAGAGAGAGGGGGGGGGACGTAAGAAAGAAAGAAAGAAAGAAAGTGAGAGAGCGGGAGAGAGAGAGCGA
>JAPKID020004970.1:0-11381 GCA_026931265.2 Tropidonophis doriae | reverse complement strand
ACTGTGTTAACCCATTCTTGGATGCTATCTTCCCCTTATTAGAAGAGGCGTATCAGGTAAGTACAACGCCCTTTTTGGGCAGTTCCTGGCAATACAATAAGGGTACCATTCTTCCAAGTTATGCCAAGCTTTGCAACCAAAAAGCAAAAGGAAAACTCAATGGTTTTTTTTTAAATTAAGTTTTAAAGTTTTCTTTTAAAATTGGAATAAGTTTCTGCATTGACTCAGTCCAATTTTTGCTTCATCCTGGACAATGTGGACTCTGCTGTGCTCACTTTTCTTCATCCCTGGTATCTCTGCCTTAAAAGAGGTACAGGGGTAATATTTCAAAAATGTATGGCTGTGAAATTCTTCAATATATCAAGGTAAAGCTTGACTTGCCATCCAAATTATCTACCATTCCTGCTATGTCCATCTTATATTCCAAAATATAAATGAAGCTCCAAAATGACCCAGTTGCAAACTTTTTGATCCTTTCCCATTGTAGCTGATGGATGATTTAAAAAAAAATTGATTCTTGAAATAGTTTGAACTGAATTATTTTTCCATTAAATTTCAAACTCAGGTACAATTGGGCCCTCTTGGAAGTCCAAATTGTCAATCAATGTCTAGCATACAGATTACCTGCTTCTTATACCAATAATAAGTTATTTTCCTAATACTGTGGATTTTTATGAGAGGTTAAGATTTGTCTGAAAGCTGAATTGACACTTCAGTGGAGATGATTCCCAACTGATCAAACAACACTTAGCCAAGCTTTGTTCCCTTTGATTGCAATGTTTTGTTTGAGACAAAATATAGAAATTAAAATCCCTGTTTGGTGTATGTCCCCTGAGAACTTTGGATGCAGCTATCACATTTTTTTTCAAAAAGTTGCTACTGAATTGTAATTTCTAAAAAGATGGTTAGGGAGTATCTGGCTACTAAATCAAGTTAAAGTTTCCAAGATGAGACAATTACATTTAAGATTCTTGAAAGAGCACATAGACACCATCAAGGAATCTCTTTTTGAGATATTAAAAATCATAGACGATGGACCAATGCCAGAGAACTTGAGAAGAGCATATGTTACTGTTCTCAAAAAGTAGAAGAGGAGAACTCATACAACTACAGACTGGTCATCTTGATTTTGATAGGAATAGATAAGTAAGGAAATGGTTTGTGAATATCAGAATGAATGCTGTATAAGAATCAGTATACATTTATCATGAATAAATTGTACCTAACCAATCTGTTCCATTTTTTTTAATGAAGCAACCCATTGAACTGAATGTAAAATATGGCAGATGTAATGTGCTTTCATTTCAGGAAAACTTTCAAAAAAATATCCGGTGAGATTATAGTAGAAAATGAGAAAAAAAGGTTTGCTAGATTATGCTACCACTAAAGGTAGACAAAACTGTGTGTGTGTATTGTTTCTAGCTGGAAATATATGTTGAGAAGCATGTTGCAAAGCTCCATCCTAGATGCTGTACTGATTATAAATTACTTGGATGCCAAGGCTTTGGCTTTTAGCTGCTGGTACTGAATACCTGGGCAACCTGTAATAAAACATCTCCTATCCATGATATAATCATGTATGATGAGAGAACTGACTTGGATGTATTGCAAAGACCTGGTTGAATCTGGAAGGGTAGATTCATCTTTCAGAAATGTGCTCCGTTTGTTTTAATGTGTGGCATAGGCCAAGACTCCAGGATAGTGTTATACAGGGACTTGGTAAAAAAAAAAAAAAAGATGAAGTCCAGATGTCTTGATAAGCCAAACACATTTATTCAGCTGAATAAGAAGGATCCTCCCTGTTTATACATTTCTTTGCTTTCACTTACTTACATAAGAGGAAAATGGCACTCTACAGATAAGGCATAAAGATATAAGATAACCCATTTTGTTGTATTTAAGTACAATGACAATAAAGATTATACTTATAGCAATTATAAAAATACTCAAGCATGCCTTCTGTGGTTTTGGTCACATGGCTAACCCATAGGCCTAGTGATGGGTTTGGAAGTTTCCATAGCCTCATGGATCCGCAGAGGCCTGAATTTTACTTCTGCCATCTCAACATATGTTCCCTTTTGCCAATCGTCAAAATCATCAGATTCCTGATCAACAGTAGGGATGGGGGGAGGGGTGTTCTGACTCCCTCCTGACACAAGACAAATGAGTAGACTGACTGCTACTTGGCAGCTTGCCTGAACTAACCTTGCCTAGAAGATAACACGATACAAACTCTCCGACTCTCTGACTCTGTAAACCTCTCTGTTGTTTCCTGTAAACCTTTCGATGTACCAAGGATTTCTTTTAAAGCATCTTGGGAGGGGCTGGTCAATTAGGCAGCTGCTACTGATTATCTCCGACTGTGTCGTTCTGCTAATTGCCGTTGTCTCCTCTCAATCCTTCTTAGCCTGACATCAGGGACAAACTGGGTTTCCTCCTCCCCACTACACCAAGCTCCAGGTGCCTCCTGATGCCTAGCCGGGCTCTCTGCTCTCTCACTCTCGGCCTCCTCCTCTAGAGCAGACTCATAGGACTCCTCACTAGAGGAATCCATCAGCAGCTCATCCCGAGCCGGCTGGGCCACAACAGGGGGTTGCACAAATTACTGGGTGTGAGGGTCTCTTCCTTAAGTTGAATTCTAGGGATCAGCTTGGACTCTTGTTGCTGTACCTGCCTTCTGGCTGCTCAGCGACCTCCCTGGATGGGCAGCAACCTCCCTGGATGGGCAACCTGATGAATTTCTATAAGGATGAATGCACATAACTGTTGCCAGGGGGTGGAGAGGGACACACATATCTGGCAGAAGTTATGGAAAAAGGATGCAAGTACCTTGGTGGTTCACCAGCTGAATTTGCTCAAAATGTGATGCAAATGGAAAGAATGGGGAGGGGGGAGGAAAAGATGGGCAGGCAAATACAGTATTATACCTTTTCAAAGTTTTATTAGTCCTCTTCAATCAGACTTTCATCTAGAATATTGCCTCCTATTCTGAGAGCTGCCTTATAGGAATAACAAACTGAAATATCCAAACAAGAATAACCAAAGCAATAAGGGGAATAGAAGAAAATATATACGTATGAGAAATGATTGAAAATGTTGGATATATTTAACAAGACAGCTTTGACAGCTATCATCAAGGATTTGAAGGGACGTTCTATAGTGGATAGGGCATAGTTGTTCACAGTTGTCCAAGAATAAGAATAAGAAGTAATGGGTTTAAATTAAAAGAACATAGATTCTGATTGGAGATCAAGAAAATGTCCTAATCATAATAGTATCATTTAAATCAGATTAGTGGTATAGAAATGTGATAGATACTAGATAGATAGATACAGTTAGATGGATAATACAGATAGATAGATAGATAGATAGATAGATAGATAGATAGATAGATAGATAGATAGATAGATAGATAGAATAGTGGGAGAGAGAGAGAGAGATTCAATAATGGAAACGACAGCATTGGAAACTTAGAATTTTAAAACAGAGACTGGTTATGAAGATGTAATTGTGGATTCTTGAACTAGGTAAGGGATTAAAACAGCCTTCATATTTCATGTCAGAACCTGTCCTATCCTCAACATGGCAATTTCCTCAGTGACCTCTCTTCTATCATATACCTAAAGAGCAGCATGAACAATATTTATTTATTTATTTATTTATTTATTTATTTATTTATTTAATTAAATTTATAAACCGCGCCCCTCTCCCCGAAGGGACTCGGGGTGGTGCACGGGAAATTAAAATAGCGTATATAAAACATAACAATTAATAAATACTAAAAACAGATTAAATACTAATAACCCTGTGCTAAATATCCTAAAACTCTACCCCTTAAAATCCAAATTAAAGCAATTTAAACTTCAGTCTGCACTCTTGATAGTGTGAATTAGGCCAGGCTGACAAGGTGGAAGAAGTATGTCTTCAAGTTTCAGCGGAAGGAGTGGAGGTCTGTGATAGTTCTGAGCTCGGGGGGCAGGTCATTCCAGAGGGTTGGCCACAGAGAAGGCCCTTCCCCTGGGCATCGCCTGTTGGCATTGCCTAGTGGCCAGCACCCAGAGAACTCACTCTCTGTGGGAGCGAATTGGCCGAAGGGATGTATGGGGTAGGATACGATCCTGCAGATAACTTGGCCCCATGCCATGGAGCACTTTGAAGTTGGTAATCAACACCTTGAAGCACACCTGAAAGGCCACAGGCAGCCAGTGCAGCTCGTGCAGGAGCGGTGTTATGTGGGAGTGCCTTGGGGCTCCCAAGATTCCCCGCACGGCCGCATTCTGAACTAGCTGTAGTCTTCAAGTGCACCTCAAGGGGAGCCCCATGTAGAGAATAAACTCAACTAACAACCTTACAAGTGTCCTAAAAGGTTGATATTATTGAAGGGCATTGAACTGTTTAAGAGGACCAAGAAGGATCCACTTCTCCCATTCAGAACCTAATCTATCTTATCTACCAGGTAGTCATCACAGTTTCTATCTGTTAGATGTTGAAGCAAGGTCCGACACAGGTTTCTCATTGCAATCTTTATTTGCTGGAAAGCTCAGGCTGCAGCATGGTACAAGCAGAGATTCAAAAACCCTGCGCTAAACCGGCTCTTAAATACTCTCTCTGGGCGGGAAGCCCAGACAGCTGAATCCACTAATTCAAACCAGCCGCATCTTAGCCAATCAGACGCGGCGGCGGTTGGAATTTGAAAAAGGGTTCAGCCGGCGTAAGTCCGAGAACTCAACAATAAATATAATTATAAATTATAATTATAAATGTATAATTAAGGCGTGGGCCAAATAAACGATGCAGCAAAGAAGAACATGGACAATTGATACAACTTCTTTCAGCAGATGGGGCAGAGACTGAAAAATCTGATGAAACTAACACATATGACCAAGCTAAAGAAAGAATTCTTCTATGGCTAGGCAAAGAATGATGGTAAGATAGGAAGATTCTAAGCAATGTTTTCTAAAAATCTTAAATTATAAACTTTGGGCTATAACTTAATTCTTTAAAAACCCACACTATTTAAACTATAACAAGGCTGTTTCAAAGCCAAATGAGGAAAATAGTGCTACAATGCTAACAATAAAATAGTAGTTTTAACTTTGCATAAACTGTTACCCTTTAATACCTGTAGCTTTGCAGGAAAACTTTGTTTTGGCATCACATGGTCTTATAGTTCCATTACAACTCTTTTCATCGCTGCCATCTTCACAGTCCTTTTCTCCATCACAGCGCCAAAACTCAGGAATGCAGTTTCCATCTGGGTAGCATTGAAATTCTTTCCCACTGCATCTCCCAAGAGCAACTATTTCTAATATTTAAAAAAATGATAATACACAATTAGTTAACAATATTTTTTGATAATCTGTATCATTTTCTGTATTTTTCCATTGCTACTTGGTTACAGTCAAGGAAGTGGCATATGGTTTCATAATCTTCTTTGTATAGAGAAAAGAAGAATCATACTGTCTTAACACAGAACCATATTTTTGCAAAATGGACTCAATTACACATTAACATACAAGAAAGTAAGTGTGGTTATTATCTTTCTACAAAATAGATTATTAAAACTGTCATTTTCATTTAAGCAGCTTTCCAGTAATTGACTTTTCCCATTAAGTACATATATGTCTATTCAATTCAATCATGTGAGCAGAGAAAATGCAGACCTCAGGTTACATAAGGATTATGCTGGAGAAAAGTATATACTTCCCCATTATAATGGATAAGGTTGTTTTATATATTGTTCATAGTTTTGCACCAGAGTGAATTTCACTGGAGAAATATAATTGGAACTATTGAAAAGATACAGTGGTGATATCCATTTTAACCATTTGAACTATCGTATTTTAAATTGTTCTTTGGACAAAGAGACATTCACAGAATGAGAACATTTCTATGCGCTAAGTGTAGAAGAATGGGAGTTTTTTCCCCCCAATGACAAAATTGCAGATAATCAAAGACAGAACCTTAGCCTATGGAAAAGAAAGAAAAAATAATAAAATAGCTTTCCTGATAAGAGAAGCAAGACAAGACCACAGATATATTGACATATCTTGATCCAACCCCAAATTTCCAGGAGAAGGGCGGGATATAAATCAAATAAATAAATTATAAATGCGTTACAATTCAATTTCCATTCTCAATTTGTAGAAATTTTTTTTTTAAATTCTGAAATAGATTTAGAATTTGACAGTCATAAATGTGAAAATCCGTTATAAAGATACCTTTATTTTCATTGCAAACTGAAATTGTACCCACGAAAGCAGAACCAACAATTGTGGCAAAGATCAAAGAACCAGTGGGTATACCAGTTCTTTGGAATCTTTCCAGACAAGAACATAGGAGATCACACATATTATCTAATAAATGTAGAACTTAAGTAATACCTCTTTTGAGGAATTTGCATTCAGTAAGATTTGGAGGATCATACATCCAATCCTGATGTAGTCCAAAGTTCCAAATATTACTCATTTGTCTCCTTTGCAGATATGGTACATTTCCATTTAAAATGAAAAAAAAAAAATAATTATCTTCTAGGTATCTAACATAATATAGAGCATTTTGAATTATATGAAAGTATTTATTGAAACATTATTTTTAGAGTTGTAAAACTGATGATATGTATGGCAGTTTAATATCATGTAAAAATGTAGTCTGTGGATAAATACCGATTGACCAACAATGTATGTGGTTTTTAATAATATCTATAGAGACTTTCAATTGACATTAAAATATCACTATGAGAGAAAGCTACAATGCAAACATATCTTATATTTTAAGCCTATCTGGAGTTTTCAATGGGAAAAATATCTCTGGCTCTACACTACAATAGACAAAGTGGTTTCATTTAAATTAAAGGATTTTCATTTTTGAAAACTTTCAGTTATTGGAAATTGCTGCAGATGCATATTATCCTCAATGAAACTATTGAATTAGGATTGCATTGCATTGTGCACTGACTGTTTACATTTATGAACTAAAATACCAAAATAATTACTGAAATCTATGCGTACGAGAGTGTAAATGGAACTGAAAATAATAGGACTTACAGTACTTCCAAGCAAGAAAGCACACAGTTATATTTTTTATTTTTTCTAAAGCAATTAATTATTGGAAATTACAGAATAGATTTGGAAATCTTTCTATTTGTGTGAGCATAGAAAAGAATAGCTCTCAGAAAACAAAACAAAAATAAGTAGATGTAGTACTGTAGAAAAACCTACTGTTTTAAAAAAGAGCTGAATCCAGTTAGAACAAAGCCTGGAACACTCTACTTGATTCCATTGTTAGTTCCTCAAACCTCCATATTTTTAATCTTAAAATGTCCACTGTGGACATTTCCTCAGAGGTCCCTAAAGGAGCATGCATAAGTGCACCAGCATGCCTACCATCCATGTCCTACTGTCCTCATTGATATGTACTCATTTTATGCGTTCATGGCCATGTTATACTTATTTATATCCATCTATTTCTATCAATCTCATGTGATAATGTCCATGTCTATACTAATACCTGTTACATTGTACATGTTAACAAAAAAAAAAAAAGTGGGTGAAGGGCTGTTAGTAAACAGTTTGGAGTAGGGCCAACTTTTGCATTAATCATCTCCCATTTTCTTTCTTGGAATGTGACTCTGAATAAACAGTATACAGATCTATCTATCCCACATCTCTCAGAGCAGTCATATTCCCAAAAATAATTAAAGGGAGAATAGCAATGCATACCAGCCCATGCAGAAGAAAACAATGTGTACCCACTTTGATTAGATCATCTCTCCCTCCCTCCTCCCTTTCTTTCTCTCTCTGTCCAAGAGAAAGGGAAAGGGAAAGGAAGAGGGAGAGAGAAAGAGAGAAAGGAAATTAGTTTACAAGGAGAACATGTTGCTCTGTAACACAGATGCCTCCTATGGGCACCAGTGGTGATGAATTTTAAAAACTGCAATGTATGCCTTCTCTCTCTGTTATTAATATTTTGTATTTTGTAATATGTAAGCATAACAAGTTACTGAAAACATTTTGAGGTTGCTTTCAATGTAAGCAATGAATGCCATTCAACGATTTATCAAAAGTGGCTAAGCATCAAATACTACTGACTACAAGAGGAGGAAGAGACTTCTGTTTTTTTTTCAGAGGTGGCACTTATTCCTATGAATCATAAACATATTATTTTTCAATAAAAGTGTTGAAAAGTATTAAGCAGGACAAAATGTTCATTTATCAGATTTCAGAGTGCTAAAACCATTGTTGAAATATATTTGATAACTTGGCTGGCCAAAAAAAGTATGATAAAAAAATCCAATGTTTCACTCTAATTCACATTTTCCTTGAATAAATTATAGCAAATGTGTTACAACTGGAATCATCATCAATACAGTGTCTGCTATATAAAATATGCAGTATGGTTTTTTTTTATAAATTGATAATTCATTCTACTTCCTAGACCTAGACTATCCTTGAATATGCACATTCCATCCAAGCAGACTGAAAGGAACTATATTTTAATGTACTGATATAAACTGAATTCTTCACCTTACCTCTTAGACTGCAGCATATTATTGTTTTTGCCCTTGGTGAGCAATATTTAAAATACTGTAGCAGAATTTTTAACATAATATTATTTTCCTCTGCTTCTTATTTAATAATAAATGTTCAAATTACAAACATCTTTGAAACTTTGCACTGTTGTATTGTTTTAGTGAACTAACATAAAATTAGGACTGACTCAAATGATTTATCTGCATTCCCTGCATCATCATGCATAGTACAAAAATATTTTCCTTCTCCCAGACAGTAAAATACAATATGTAATTTTAAAACATGAAACTACTACCATGCTTCCCTTTTATCACTACAAAAACAGCTGCCTTTAGTGTATTGTTTACTCACTTTATATTACAACTAAAGAGCAATTTTGTTTTTTTACTATGGTCAAAAGTTATATCTTAAAAGATATTCCCTGATGTTTTATATATGTACAACACATGCATACACAGAGACCCAGACCTAGACACACAGACAGACAGACACATACACACATATATATACACCTACCTACCTACCTACCTACCTACCTACCTACCTACCTACCTACCTACCTACACCATTTATTGCTATATATAGATATTTTATACAATTTCCATAATTCAGTGGGAATAAAATCTTATATTAATCATTTTACTCAGCTAAAATCATGAACCTGATTATTATTTCATTTGACAAAGATAAGCATTTTACTGGAAGTTGGGAGGGGAATATAAAACACTGACCTTTGGTGCAATTTGGTTTAGTTTCATCACTGAAGTCTCCACAGTCATTGTCTCCATCACAAGCCCAGTGACCTGGAATGCACCGGCCCGTAGAGCACCTGAACTGATTGTCAAAACATGAATGAAGACAGTCCAGTTCATCAGTCCCATCACCACAGTCATTATCTGTAAAAATGTGTAAATATTTTATTCATGCCCAATTTATTCCTGTATTCAATAACTAAGCAGAAAACAGTAGATTCAGTTTTTTATTTCCTTCGGTTTTGTAAATCCAAGAATAGAGTTAATGTATAGAGTTAGAATAGAGCAACTTCAGCAAGATTTGTCTTATGGGGGAGGTATACAGAGTACATAGATTTTAAATGTAATAGTAACAGTAATCTCTGATTTACCAAAAATAATTAATTTTTAAGCTTTATAAACTAAAACCAACATCTTGAATTGAACCCAAAATTTTCACATCTAAGCAACAGTGTTTTCATAAATTTTGCTACTTTTTATGATTTTTGTTATTAAGTAAATCATTCCACTTGTTAAGGTAGTAACACTATTGTTAAGTAAAATTCATCTCTACATTAATTTTGCTTGTCAGAAGGTCACAAAAGGTGATCATATGACTGGGACACTGCAGCCATCATAAATACATGCCAGTTGCCAAGCATCTGAATTTTGATCATGTGACCATGGGGATGCCGCAACAGTCATAAGTGTGAAAAAAATGGTCATAAGTCACTTTTTTCAGCACCATTGTTAATTTTGAATGGTCTCTAAATGAATTGTTGATAGTTGAGGACTACCTGTATATTAATATTATATTTTAATATAATTATAATAATTTGAGAACGCAATACCTGTGCAGCAAAACAGAATCTTAGATAGTGTTACACAAGATATAAAGGACATTATATAGAAGTTCTTCACCTGTGCTTCCTGAACTTGTCTAATATTCAGGATGTAGGTGGGAGTTCATTTATAAACATGCCATTATGTTTGCCTCATTTTCTTTTAAATTTAGTCTTTATTTTCAAAAGGTCAATGAGCTCAGCTTACAAAGTAACAAAGGACTACTTGTCTGTTATTGTCATTCATTAGGTGTTTACTAAATGTTCATTCAATTACAACTTTGCAGATCATCTTTGTAAAATATTTGAAAGCTGAGTGTTGAGAAAGTTTCCCATTGTGCATGCTGTTCTGAAAAAAGTGCATGAACCACCACTATTTCAGTATTTGCACAGCATCTCAGAGAAAAACAGAGCAGCTTAGTGAGGATTGTAAACAAAGATATTTGAAGATAGAGATGGCCATTCTGTATCTCAAATACAGCTTGTCTGCTTGGATTCCACACTGTTTATCGGACATTAATACAATTGAGCGGGTCCAGATGTATTTCACAAGAAGAGTACTTTACTCCTCTGTTCACAATAGAATCCCTTACACCACCAGGCTCAAAACCTTGGGCTTAGATAACCTGGAACTATGCCGCCTACGGTCTGACGTAAGCATAGTACACAAAATTGTCTGCTACAACATTTTACCTTTCAATGACTGCTGTATTTTTCAGAGTATAAGACGCACCTTGGTTTTGAAGAGGCAAATTACAAAAAAAAGTAGGCAGGTAGATAGAGGGATAGAGAGGGAGAGAAAGAAAGAGAAATTCTGTAAGTAGGTAGGGAGAGAGAGAGAGTAGTTGGTAGGTAGGTAAAGAGATATATATAGAGAGAAATTGAGAGAGAAATACAGTAGGTAGGTAGGGAGAGTGTGTGTGTGTAGGTAGGTAGGTAGGTAGAAGAATAGAGAGAGAAACAGAAAGCGAGAGAGAAATACAGTAGGTAGGTAGGGAAAGAGAGAGAGAGTGTGTAGGTAGGTAGGTAGAAGGATAGAGAGAGAAACGGAAAGAGAGAGAGAAATACAGTAGGGAGGGAGGGAGAGAGAGAGTGTGTATGTGTGTAGGTAGATAGATAGAAGGATATAGAGAGAGAAATAGAGAGAGAAATACAGTAGGGAGGGAGTGTGTGTGTGTGTGTGTGTGTGTGTGTGTGTAGGTAGGTAGGAGGGTCGAAGGATAGAGAGAGAAAGAGAAAGAGAGAAATACAGTAGGTAGGTAGAGAGAGAGAGAGTA
>JAPKID020004968.1:0-11382 GCA_026931265.2 Tropidonophis doriae | reverse complement strand
CTCAGGTGCCTTGGAGAATAGTTTGACTCCCTCTTCTTTGTGGCAACCCCTGAGATATTGGAACACTGCTATCATGTACCAGTTTCATTGTGGCTCATATATCTATTCTTTTTTATGTGCAACTCTACAGATTGATTCCTACAATATCACTCCAGGAAAAGGCTGTGAGTCCACATAAAGATTAAATACAACAAGCTACATTGAAAAGGTGTTTTGTAGTCTTCTTGCCTTTAGCCAAAATCCATTACTTCTAACAGAGGGCATTATTGTATCATACTGTAGTAAAATATACTCTATTTTTGTCTAAGAATGTGATGGCTTACAATAATAACCCAATTCTGTTAGAATTATAGTCAGTGGTCCATGTCAAGCTAGAATGAGATGTCAAGGGGAGTATTACAGGGCTCCATTCTTCAGCCATCACTGTTCCTGTGTGCACCAAAATATGCATGAGGTTATCATGCTTATCGAACAAGATTATCAACTTCATAGATGACACCAAGATAAGGAGGATAGCAAATACCCTGAACAACTGTATCAAGATTCAGGATGATCTCTGCTATGTGTGATTTTCTAGAAATACTTAAGAAAACAAGCCTCTTTGAACTCAAAGACATATAAAGGACCGTACTGCCAATCTTGAGAGGCTGACCCTTATCACTTTATTCCTAGATGGCAAATATTTTTACCCCCACATCTCTTTTATTGCTGAAATTTTTTCCTCTTAAGTTATTGGGACTATATTTGTATCTCTGAGCTTTGGCTGGAGAATTCTGGGAGCTGAAGTCCTTCAGACTTAAAGTTGCAAAGGTTGGAGACCCCTGCTATAGGGCACTGCATACCAGAACAACTAGATACAAGAGCAGTTTTTTTCCCAAATGACTTTTCTGCCTGAAGTCAGTATGTCTTTCTTTACCTACTAAAAATGATTGTCAGTAGGATTTGTAATCAATAATATAATAATAGAAAATATTATGATCTAAGGGATATAGTTACATCTAATTACAAATGGTCTCACCTGGCATCTCCTGTTAACCTAGAAAAGGGATGTCACTTTTGAAACATAGCATAAGACAATTTAAATAGACAAATTATTTTTTTCCTTTTGAACTTTAAGAAATTACTGAGGACATTTGAATAATTTAATGTTGTATATATTAAATGTAATCAGATGAAATGGTTTAAACGAATGTTGCTTTGCTGGCTGGAGAATTCTGGGAGCTGAAGTCCTTCAGACTTAAAGTTGCAAAGGTTGGAGACCCCTGCCCTAACAGGCAGACAGAAAATTTCTGGGAGAGCCAGTCCCAGCCCATCTGGAGGCTATTCACTTGGAAAGGCTGTTGAAACTGATCAGGAAGGTTCTTTCTTGCCCCACTGTTTTATTTTCTTGTCTGACACATTTGACAATCCCCAAAAGATAAGTGTTGAAAGATTTTAATAGGAGTTCATCAAAATGACTTCCCAATATGAATCCTAGAAAACGCTGAATAATAGAGGCAACGTTTTTTCATAAGCCATAAGTCAGAACTGTAAAGGACAAAACTTTAAAAAGTTTCTTTTTAAAGATATTAGAAGCTTGTGGTTTTTAATTTTAAAAGGAGAATGTGTCAAAGGCAAAAGAAAGAGAAGATGAAAATTTGATTATCTAGAGTCAGAGTTTATATATTTGGGCTGAGTGTCTAACTTCAAAACTCCATATAAAAATGACTAGTAAATAGCACTGAGGATTCTGACTGCTGAATATGTAACTCAGTGGTGTCAAACTCAAGGCTTGTGGGCAGCATCCAGCCCATGGGGTGCTTATATCTGGCCTGCTGCCCTGAAAACAGTGAAGGACCAGCATGCAGTGACTCTGCCAGTGAAAACGGAGCTCACAAGGGCTGCACATGTTCCTCCTAGGCTCCATTGTCGATGGCAGAGGGCTGCAGGACATCGAGCTGGCCATGCCCACCCTGGCCACTCCCACTTGCCTCCCCCTCAAAGTCAAGCACAACTCTGATGCAGCCCTCAATGAAATCGAGTTTCTGGTATAACTTATTTTCACTGTTTTTTATAACAGCAACATGCCACACAAACATTAACAGATGATGCTGTTTCTGGCATGGAATTAGTTTTTGCATGTCAAAATGTATTTTTTGCTGTTAAAAACATAGTAGCAAGTGCAATTAAAAAAAAACACCCAAAGAAATAACCAGCTAGCAATTTTTACAACAGCTTCAAGTAATTAGTTACTTCAATAAAATAAAGGTTCTATTAGAGGCTTATGAGCCTCTCTTCGGTAGTGTAATGACAAACTTTCACAAAATATTATTAATACCAGATTGTAAGTAAAGGAAACTGTTCTTCCAATCAAAACATAATCATATTTTGTTCTTGAGATCCTAATAATATAATTCTAGGTCTGCTTGCTAAAGAGCTGTCACTTTAAACATTTCAGTTTTAATCTCATTTCATACAAATGCACCCTAAAAATGGCATGATTTTCAACTGATGCCAGTGTAGTAATTTTAAAGAAAAAAATGGAACAAATCCAAGAGACAAACAATTTCATATTTATATTTATAGTCTCTGGACATGATTTAATTTAGCCCTAAGAGGCATCCTAAGACATATTTCAATGTAATTCAAGAAATAATCAGATATGTTCTAAAAAGGAGTAACCTATAGTAAATTAGTGGATTTTTCTAGGCTGGTCATCTCACCAAATATTCCACTTCTCCTATTTCCCACTGAAATATCTTACAAATAGTATATGTTTTGTATTTGGAGAAATTTTAGGTAATTCACAGCTGAAATGCTGCTAAGTGCATTTGAACTTCATTTAGTCTGTAGATCTACTGTCAATTTTCCTTTAATTAGATCAGAGTAAGCTCATGTACCACACATTCCAGTTAGCAAAAATAGAGCTTGATATTTATTTATTAAATATCAGATAACATCCAAAACTATTACCGTGTTTCCCTGAGACAGGGTCTTATTTTCTTTTGAACCCCAAAATAAGTGCTTGGTCTTATTATTTTTGAGGTGCAGGAGCGGCAAGTGTGGTCACCTCATGGCTGCTGCTGTGTTGTAATATTTTTGGGGAGGGCTTATTTTCGGGAGATGGCTTATTTTAGCACATGCGATCAAAAGCCTGATTGGCCTTATTACCCAGGGAGGTCTTATTTTGGGGAAAACAGGGTAATTGACAAAAATAAGACCAAAGAAAAAAAAGGTAGAAGTGGGGGGGGAGGGGTTGACGATAGAGAAGGAGGGAAAAGAGAGAAATATGATATGACCATCAGGCAAGAATTTGCATTTTCCAAATCTCTGTATAGCTATCAAAAGGACACAGAACTTTTCAGAGCCACAGAAAACAATACTGTTGATAATTTGGGATGACAGCCCCAAAAGGAGTTGCCTTTGGTTATTTCAGGCTAATATTTTTCTATACATAAGAACAGCAGACTAGAGAGGGAAAGTGAGACACTTAGTGATCTGTCATCTGTTCTGCAACATTAAAAAAATAATATGATGGGTGGGGATAATAATGCAGGGTGAAGAGAACATATAGGAGCTTGGTCTTCCATGGTTATCAGGGAAATGCTCCATTCTGTTGAGGCTGAAGAAATGGGCAGGTTCTTGCAGCTCTTAGTTTGGCTGCCTCTGTATTAGATCCATGCTCCTCTGGCTGGTCAAGGCTGCCCAGGAGGGAATGTGTAATTGAGTTTGGGCAATGGTTATTTCCTCCTTGAGGGAGGGAGTCATCCTCTTAAGGAGGTGATGGTGCACCTCCTTCTCAAGGGGCCATCACTCAACCCAAATAGTTTGAACAGGGTTTAGGGAAGGCTGTGGAGAAATGATTACCCTGCAGCAGAATGAAAAAAAGATTTTTTTTTGTACCCCTTTCAAGCTGGAACTCAAGCTGGAGTATGGAACTAAAGTGGCTCTTTTTCATCTCCCTGTGATTTGCAGTACCATCAATAGTAGGTTGTTGCAATGGTTCTCTTCCTTCCTCCAGGGCCAATTTCAGTCAAGGTTGATAACAGGGAAAAGATCCAGCCCAATGATTCTGTTTTGTAGGCTGCTGCAAAGGTTAGTTCTCTTGTTCCTGTTGTTTAACATTACAAAAGTCTGCTGGGTGATAATCCCAAAATTTAAGATGATGTATTACTGCATGCTAATGGATCAGCTGTGTGTCTCTATTCCAGGCCACATCAGTGATGTCATAGTGCTTGGAAGGGATTGACTCAATCCAAATAAGAGTGAGTGAATTTGGCCACTTGGATCTGCAGAAGATTTCCATCTTTTGTTCTGAATGGGGTGACCCTGCCTGAGACAGACCTGAGACACAACGTAGAGCCATGGCTAGAAAGCTTGTCCACACATTTGGGTTGTTTGCCAGTTGTGCCCATTCCTGGACTGGGAGGCTCTGCTCACCATCACTCATGCTTCCCATCTGGATGATTGCTTTGTGCTCTATGCACGACTGCCTTTGAAGAGGACTTAGATGCTTCAGCTGTAGCAGCACGAGAAATCAATGGTACTAATTACTCAGTTTATGTAACACCATTACTTTATGAGCTGTATTGGTTGCCAGTGTGCTTCTTGGTGAATTTTAAGGTACTGGTTATCACCTTTAAAGCCCTTCAGGATTCAGGACTGGGTTACTTGAGGGGCTGTCCCCAGTTAGTTCTACTTGCCCAATCCAGTCTGGTAATCTTTAAGTCCTATTGGCTAAGGAATGTTGTTTGGTAGGGCCCAGAAGGTATGCATTTTCTGCCATAGTCCTAAGGAACATTCTCTTTTCAGAGATTAGGATAATGGCAACCTTGATGGCCTTTCATGAGTCCCCAAAGACCTGATTCTGTGCTCAGGCCTGAGGTCCCAAGTATATGAAAGGATACATATGATTACATTAGTATTGGTAATTGTGATATATTTTTCCCGGGGGTATGGATTAAATTTTTGTATTTCTGCTGTATTTTTTTTTTTTAAATTTAATTTGCCACTTTGAATCACTTGTTGAGATGCATGGTTATATAAATTGCATAAATAAATTGCATAAATTGCATAAATAAATAAAGTGTCCAACATTGCAAGGGATTTTCCATTTCACTGATTTTTTTAAAAGAAGGCACAACAGCTTCCGTGCTACAGTAAAACCATGCTTTATCATATAATGTTCCAGATCATTCAGTCAGAGTTTACTTCTGCTAGAGTGATCCGAATCGAATTAACTTGTTTCTGAAGGCTTAGATGCTTAAACTGTATCGGGGATATCTTAATCTTCCTAATCTGAAGTGATTTATGACAAGCAGACAGCAGGTAGAAACAGATCTGTTTATCAATTGCAGAATGATTTGTGGTAGATAGCAAGTTTCTAAATCCCAGTTGTTTAATAAAAGCGCACCCCCTGCACACACACCCCCAAATTAGATTGTTGGAATGAAGAAAGCTTGTGAAAAATCCCAAAGGTTTGTGCTTACGTGTGTAGAAGGATCATATGGGTTTTGATATAAAAACAAATGTATGGGTTCAGACAGGTGATCAAAATCCTTAATCCTCAGTGCCTTCAGAAAGCACCCTTCCCCTACTAAGATGATGCTAACATTTGTATCTGGCTCTGCTGGTGAATCTTGAGGTTTTAGCAAAAAGCAGATCAGTCTGTTAAGCCTAAACTCTCTCCAATCTTAATACATGTGTTGGTTTATTAGTTCAGACTTCAGAGCTAACAGTAATTGCACTTGCCACACAATGTATGCTTTTAAATTTTGGTGCCTGCTTTTCTTCTAAGAGCATCCTAAAATTTGCTACACTTAATACAATGAAAACACCCTGAACGTGCAGTGTGACAATTTACACATTTTTTCTCACTCAAGTATACTAAGTGGCTGAGACACAGTAGAGATCTTTTGTTTGGCTTCCACTTCCACTTCAAATGGCTGGCCAACTTCCTAATATGGAAACCATAACTGAAGAAGTACACATTAAAGCTCTCACATTTATTAAATTTTAAATTTATTAAATTTCCAGGGCCTTTTCTTTTAGGAACTGCAAAATAAACACAATCTGTTTAATAGTTTTTTTTTTTAAAGAGAGATGTAATTAGCTAAAGCATTTCCTAACATTATTTGGTCTGAGGCATATCCAATTTCTGCAAAGCTAAAACTGATTGATGGCCTAAAGTTGCTTTCAAAAACTATAGCTCTGTCTATTGTCGCTTAATGGAAAGCATAATATGCTTGGCATAGAATGCAAAATTGGGATTGCCATCAAACCAGGCCAGTAGAAAATAACCCTTCAACTCTATAGTGACTTCAGCATGTGATTTAAGACTCCAATTCAAGTTTAATTACTTTTGATGTAAGTGAAGATAGAAAATCTGTTGCTATCCTTTCCCATTTGTGCTGGAATGCAAAGTGGTCCATCATTTCTGAAGAAAAGTGAGTTTACCAATCAATCTATTTCTATTGTGAATTCTTGCTGGTTCGATAATTAATTTGGATTTAAATAATATACCCACTGCATATTAAACAGAAAGTTCTAGTAGTCTAATAGATGATCTTAAATTTAGAAAAGTCGTGTTTTCCAAGAACTATATGTGAGACCTTTTTTTTTTGCTTAGTATATAAAATTGGGTAGCAAGGTTGCTCTTACAAAAGGAAAAACCCCACTCCTTTTTAATTGTAACTCTGTGTGACTTAAAAAAAACTTTTTAAAATTTCAAGGTATTCTCAAAATGTTTTGCATATTGAATAGAGGACATACTGTAGGAAAAAGAGTTTAGGCAAAGAGGTACCCCTATTTCTGCAAATTTCTCTGCATTGGTCTTTAATAAGATAAATCACATTTCTACACCTCAGAATTATTTTAAAGATCCTCACGTTTCAAGTCAGGGACCAGAGTTTAGGTAGAGTTTATTATGATTGCAGACCCAGGGACACGGATCCGTTCTGTGTGAGCATTTTTTATTTGTGCTGCACTAGATGGCATCGATTAAAATAATGAAATTGGGAGAGGGGACCTTAGAAGTACTTCAAAATAAATCAAAGTACGGCATGTTGCACATGCACATTCAAAATCCAAATTAATTCAATGTAAGGGTTAACACAAAGTTTAAAAAATATATTGTAAGTTCTTCACATATCTCAGAGATGACATCTAAGATGTTAAAGCAAGTTGTTAAAAAGAAGCAAATAGAGCAGCAGAAAAATTACAGAGGGGGTGCATATTTGGAATTTCTTTAGATGAAAGTAGAAGGAGACGGAGACATTCAAATTAGACTCCATCTGGTACTATAATGTTTCAGCTGCACTAAGGAGATCTCCTAGAGTGTCTGGGATGAAAAAAAAATAAGCAAGCAATTATTGTTTTACAATTTTTAAAAAATATAATACCCAGCTGTGGCATATATACTACCTTATTACTGCATTTTGATAGTAATAATGTGATCTTAAGTAAACATAACACAAAAAATGGGTTTTGTCCATCTGCTTACCAAACTTAAATTCAGTCTGTAGATCATTAAATAAACATTTCACATCATTTCTCCCCTTCTTAGTCTGTTTTATAATACACTGTCTCCTGTACACTTAAAAGAGCTGAAGGATGAAAATAATTTCTGCAGAATCCCAAGAGAAAAAGACGTTATCAGAACCACATAATTATCTATATCCTCGAAAGTGAAAAGTTCAACATTACCCACAATAAGGCAATGGTCGGTGAAGACGACGGAGCTTGTTGAGATGACTAAATTGGCTTCCTTAATTAGAGAAAAAACAACATCTGCATTTATGGCTGACTGGAAATGATATAGATTTTTTGAATAAACCAGAAAAAAATGCATATGACTTGTAGTTTCAGTTATTAGGAAAAAAATGAGCTTTTTCGGTAATTGTAGAGTTGGAGAATCTTTTTAATCATATTTATTTTTGCTGAAATTGGAAGCTTTCTATTTCTTTTCATCATTGCAATCAATCAGAATAGAACTGGAAGAGACCTTGGAGGTCTTCTACTTCAACACCAAGCAGATCTTATACCAGTGGTGGGATTCAGCCAGTTCGCACCTATTCGGGAGAACCGGTTGTTAACTTTCTAAGCAGTTCGGAGATCCAGTTGTTGGAAGAAATCTCCTTTTGTTTTTTCCCCACTTTACTGCCTTCCTTACACTGTAAGGAAGGCAGGAAGGAAACATTCTAGTGTTGTTTCTAGCTTAATCTTTATTGCCCTGCTTACAGAAATTGCCTCTCCAGTTAACCTTATTACATTGTAACAGCTAAAGCGAAGCACCCATCGACCTGAATGATATTGAGTTGGCCACGCCCACCCAGTCACATGACTACCGAGCCATGCCCACCCAGCTGGTCATGAGGGCACAGAACCGGTTGTTAAATTATTTGAATCCCACCACTGCCTTATACCAATCCATTTCAGACAAGTGACTATCCAGTCTCTTCTTAAAAATCTCCAGTGATTAAACACCCATAACTCTTGACAGCAAGCTGTTCTACTGGTTAATTGCCTTCTCTGTTAGGAAGTTTCTCCTTGCGACTCTCTTTAATTAGTTTACATCCATCCTCTGATGTTTCTTTCTGCACTTTTTAATTTTTTGGCTTTTTTCCATGTTTCCTTCCTTTGTTTTCTTTATTCTATATTAGTTTATATTAGTTTTCATGCTCTTATTTTTTTTAAAAAATAATAAATTTATATTAAAAACATTAGGTAACTTTGAAGCCAAATTTGAATTCCTGCAAATAAGGCCTTAGCCTGGTTCAGAGATCAGAAAATCAGTAAGGTCATTGTATTATATGCTGGCAGTCAGAGAGATGTTCCAGAACATTTTCCAATAAATAAAATCTACTGCACATAAGTTGTGGGTGTACAGAATCAACTTATTTTGGTCCTGATATGATTGCCAACTGACATATTCATTAAAAAAAATACCTGAAAGAGGGGCTGGTAGAGAGGACTGTAAATGATATATATCTTCTTCTCAGCTTGGGGGAAAAACTACCTTAAAATGAGAAAAGCCATTCTTGTGGTTCAGAGAGACACTTCATCTGAAAAATAATTACATTTAACTCTCTCCCTCTCCAGTCAGTTAGCATTCTATTCTTTCCCATAAAGATGTTTCTGTAAGAAAACCATTACTTTTAAAACCTCAAAAGCAAACATTATACCAAATTGATTAATGGACAGTGCATGTTGGAAAGAGAAATACAACAGTTATTTCATGAAAAAACAACAAGAGTTATTTCATGAAAAAAGTGCGAAAGGGATTTATAATTTTTCTGTTTCTTTGAAGGTAGCTGGCATCTGAGTAATTAAAGAAGTCCAGACAAGTGTTATTACACATGACTCATAAAGAATGATATTGGTGACAAACTCTAAATAAAAAGCATCTTAACATACAGGTCTGAATTATCCATTACATAAAAAGTTCTCAATAGTGCCCACATGCAATTTTGTAGCAGGATTAAAAAAAATGTATTGGTTTTACAAATTATAAAACAGGAAAAGGGTAAATAGGGTTTATAAAAAATATTTTGGAGCTTCCATGTCAGGCTTGGTGGTTGCACCCGGGTCTTCATACAAAATATAATTTGTTAGATAGTGGTTAGAGATACATATATATCACATTTAAAATTCATACATTCAATCTTTGTTTCATATTAACATCCGTTTCAGGAATTACAGCAATTCAAAGTAAACTTATTTCTGGGACCTGAGTCTCTTTGCTATTATATCTTCTTCCTCCTTCCCTCCCGTGGACGGGGCCATGGCCCCTCCCATCCCCTTGTTCGTCTCCCAGGATAGAGGTGTGTTTTTTGAAAAAGGCCTCCGCCTCTCCTACTGTTTTAATTCTAGTTCTACCCCCATCCCAGAATACCAGCATTCCTCAGGCATTAACCATTTGAATTTGATTCATTTCTCAGTCTGGAAAAGGTCCGCCCTTTATTTATCATTCTATTATTGATGTTATTAAACGTAATTCATCCCTTTCAGGAGAGATCTGGGGTGGTACAGGCCAGTCCCTGCCACCTCTGAGATGGTCCCGTGGGTCAACTCTGTGCCTACTGTAGGTCGGATTTGGCCCACGGTCTGCGTGTTTGACACGTCTGCCTTACAGGAAGCAACCCATGGTTAAATATCGGAATATGCAAAGGTAAGCTGGCACATTTTATAGCTGGATTCTTGACTCGAGATATTCCAATCCACCAGAGATGTTCCTTGTGATTGTTCTGGCTTAAGAGGATAAATTCTCAAAACCCAAAGCTCCAACGTTGACATTGAAAAATGGCATGCTCCTCTGGAATCTTTAACGGAACCAGAGATTGAACTACTACTACATGTAGTAGCGACTACAAGTAGTATTTGTAACTACTACAACTTGATCGAGCTCTTTTAAAAATCTCATTCTACCCTGCGAATCTACTTCCCATAATTTATAGACTAGATATATTCTGCTTTTTCTCCACTCTGCTAGAGAGGAAGAACATTCTTCTCACAAAATCAGAACATAAGCACATTTAATGAGTTCTTCAAGCAAAAGTAAACCTACTGTGTTCCAAACTAGCCTGAGGCCCCGATCAGGCGTATGCATCTACGTCCACTTGGCTAGATCCACAATAGGCTGCCGTACATTAACATTTATCTTGCAACTGTGGGAATTGTATATAAAGTGAAAAAAGACCCAATAATGTTGTCGTAGTAAATGCTATTTTATCTAGTAGAGTAGTTCCTTTGCTGTATGATAGTGGAGCACCTGCCAATATTGTCACAACCAACTTAACAATAGTTCATTTAATGACTATTAAGTCACAACAGTGAAAAAAGTGACTTATGACAGTTTTTCACACTTATGATCATTGTTGCATCCCCATGGTCACATGACTCAAATTTGTGTGCTTTGCAATTGGTCTATAAAGTCCTTTAGCTGTGAAACAAGATGAGCAGCTGAATTGACTTACAATTCATCTAGTGACCATTCAAAGTTATAAAGGCATTGAAAAAAGTGACTTATGACCATTTTTCACACTTATGACAATTGTAGCATCCTGATGGTCACATGATTTACATTCATAAATGTAAGATGTAATTCCCTTTTGTGACCTTCTGACAACCAAGTCAATAGGGAAACCAGATTCACTTAACAATCATGTTACCAATTTAATAACTGGAGTGATTCATTTAACAAATGCAGCAAGAAAAGTCGTAACATGGGGCAAAACTCACTGAACAAATTTCTCATTTAACAACATGAATTTTGGGCTCAAATGTGGTCATAAGTTGAGAACTACCTGTATTGCTTGTTTGCCTTCCTTTTTTTTTTAATAAACAATTTTTATTGATTTTACAATTTTATGGGAAAAGGGGAAGTGGTAAGGTCTAATGATTACA
>JAPKID020004967.1:0-11383 GCA_026931265.2 Tropidonophis doriae | reverse complement strand
ACAAAGGTTTTTAAATTGGATTTTGAATAAATGTGCAATTAATTGTTAAAGTTTTGAATTTTACTGTTATTATCTGCTTTCTGTTGTGCAAATCGCCCAGTCCCCCATGACCCCCCTAGCCATGCCCACCAAGCCACGCCCACAAAAACGGTTGTAAAAAAATTGAATTCTGGGTGGGGGGCACTGAGGATCAATTTATAGCACCAAGGGGGCGGTGGACTGAAAAAGTTTGGGAACCACTGCTTTAGGGCTTTAAATATATTTCATCTTCATCATCATCATCATGTGTTTTGAATTGTGCTTAGAAACAAATTGGCAACCAATGCGCTCCCAGCCAAACAGGCCGAATATAATCCAATGTAGATTGTTTACTGGAGCAACTGCATTATCCAAAGACCCTTAAAGTTAGTCTCTTCAATCCACTAATCTAATCTGAAGGCAAGATTATTGTAATCAGGCCTGATTCTGTGAAGGTAAATGGAAGACATTCCTTGTGGAAGAGCAGGATAAATATGGAGTTTTTAAATCCTACTGAAAAGGAGTAGAAAGTCAGAGAAAGTATTGGAAGCCTTACAATTAATTTATGCTTAAACATATTAAAATGTTTTTTAGTTCTTGTTTGGTCATAGGTCATATTTTCTTCCGCTCCCCTTTTAACAGAAATTATTTTATAAAAATAACCATTCCTCCTTCTTTATTAAACATATTTTAGTGAGTTGTTTTTTTAAACGCACGCACACTATCATCTTGTAACCTAGCAATGTAATTAGAGCACTAGCTGACAAAATAAGCTCAGTGAATCATAGGGCATCCAGGATGATCACCTTGGTTGCTTGCGTTGTGGTGCGGAAGCTGTCCTAAATATTTGCCTTGCCCAGATGTCTAAGGCAGGTTCTCAGAAACACAAATGATGTTTCAGCTAATTCACAGGGTGGTTGTTGTGAGGAAAATAGGAGGAGGAAAGAGCATAATGTATGTTTGCTACCTTGAGTTATTATATATATATACATATATACTTGTGTCACAACTTGTATCCTCCTGTCTCAGCTGATCAGGAAGAGAACCTGGTGGCTTAAGTGGCTAAGGCTTTGCCTAACATGTAATATAGCCCCGGTTCAAATCCTAGTAAGGTTATGACTAGCTGATGAGAGGTGAAAAGCTCGAAATAGATCTATCCTAGTCTCCCTGACTTATTTATTGATCAGTTCAAAAACCTAACATATATATATACATACATACATACACACACACACATACTTGTATCACAACACCCTGTTAAGCCCCAATTAAGGGACGAAGCATACTGCTTTCCTTTTCTCCCTTTCGGCTCATCACCAGAAACCATCTAGACAGAAAGCTATGAGTTCCATTGTATACTTTTTTATATGTGTGTTAGGTTTTTGAGCTGATCAATAAATAAATCAGGGAGATTATTATAGATCTATTTCAAGGGAGACTAGTATAGATCTATACTAGTCTCCCTGATTTATTTATTGATCAGCTCAAAAACCTAACACACACAGACACACACACACACAGGGAAAGGAAGGGAGAGAGATATGCGGTGGCTCAGACCATGAACTTGTCGATCAGAAAGGTGAGCAGTTCAGCGGTTTGAATCCCTAGCACCGCATAACAGAGTGAGCTCCCGTTACTTGTCCCAGCTTCTGCCAATTTAGCAGTTCGAAAGCACATAACAACGCAAGTAGAAAAATAGGGCCCACCTTTGGTGGGAAGGTAATAGTGTTCTGTGCACCTTCGGCGTTTAGTTATGCCGGCCACCTGACCATGGAGACGTCTTCAGACAGCACTGGCTCTTCAGCTTTGAAACGGAGATGGGTACCGCCCCCTAGAGTCAGGAACAACTAATAGAGGCAGGAGCAGAGACTAAGTTCAGTAAAATATTTGCAAAGGTAACTTACATTCCGGCCCTACCTTCTGTCCAGTATACCTGGGAACCCACCAAAACACAATCAAGCTTATACTAGGAGCTAATGCATTTGGCATATTTCTTTACTTACACTAATTAATTAATAGAAGGGCCCCGCCAATATTTCTTCATCGTGATTGCATTAAGGCAGCATTGGGAGTGGCCTATGGGGTATTGTGTCTCCTACACCAGTTATGTGCATTGCTTCTCTATTCTTTCTTCCATTTGCTTTCTGAACATAAGTAAATAATCAGACTGGGAGGGCCTTGTTTCATTTAAACAAAGGATTGTGTTGATTCAACCAGAGTAAACTTACCAAGAAAATACATTTTATTTTTCATGCTCAAAGACAGCCTATATCAAAGTCAATTTCAGCTGCAGGGTCTGAGTTTTGGTCATTCGTGACTTTTCAAGGAGTTACCTAAAAGGCAAAGCAGGGAGACTTGGATCCCATGTCCTCTTCTCTCTTTAATAGAGATCAGACCCAAAAGGCTATGCATTTGTAGGCATTAGGAAGGAATTTAAAAACCTCATGATTTTCCCAAGTAACTAATTTGAGAATACAGAAAAAGTTCAAGAACGTTCTTGGAACAGATCCTTCTCACTTTGCAGCTTTATCCTCTCATCGCCCACCAGCCTAGCAATTGACCAATGAAGTTAGGATAACGAAAGGCAGATAGCTTCTAATTTCTCAGCAGAGCATCCGTTTCTACCAGAGATATGATAAGCATCCTCTATAGGAAATTATACCTGGTGCTTCTTCTGTGGTAGTCATAGACCACGTTCTGCATAGAAATATGTTCTTGGCTCCTAATATGTATCTGTTGAATCTTGCATAGGCTTATTGAATTTGTACGACACTTTGAACATTGCTATTTTGATGTTCATAATAATCAGCATTATACGTTACCATTATCAATATCCAGCAGGAAAGTCTTCCTGGCACATAAACATCCAGATGGTTTATCTGTCTGGTTTATTAACTCTTGATATACTCTATTATTTTAATCAAGAGATATTAAGCCCAACAGATAAATTACCAGATGTTTGTGTATCAGGAAGACTTTCCTGGTGGATATTGTTAATGTAGATAGTAATACTGATTGTTAATAATGGAAATACTCTTGGTACACCAAAAGAATGCAATTCTGCTTTCCATATTTCTGTAATCATAATTTCCTAAGATCCAAACAACTTTTATAGAATTTGCTTTGCATCTCAGGAAATAAGGCTTGGGTTCTTTTGTGTGTCATTGCTATCATTGTGGTGGCATGGCATGGTAGAAACTACCTGGTTAGTGTTGGGTGATATTTAGAGTAGAACATACTAAAATAGTTCAACGCAGAATGTTGTTTTAATCCCCTTCCTCTCTAATTTTATTCTCCTTAAACCTTTTTTGAATTCTTATTTCATCTTATGGAGAGGATAAGATTCACATAGCCTCTGTCTAACGTGTGTTAGCTGATGGATTGAGACAAAGGTGCACACTTTTAGCACAGGATTCTTGTTTAATTACTTTTTAATTGGGTTATTTATTGTATGTATTGTTTTTATTGGCCTGTGCGCCGCCTTGGGTCCTTTTTAAGGAGAAGGGCGGGATACAAATAAAATTTATTCTATTCTATTATTCTATTCTAAACAAACATGCCTGGTTTACCCATCCATCCCATTATATCTATTCATGTAACACACAATCAGGATCAATGGGATAACATTTTTGCCTCTACATGCTAGCAGTCAGAATTACCGATTTCCTCCAGCCGGTAGAAACTCTTTTCATTGCCAGAATTGCGTAACTTTAATCTAAGATCTGAGGGAGTGGTCAGGTTTTAAAAGTTCATTTTAAATAAGGTTGGAGCCACGGGAATATTAGGGAATGCCATTCTAAAGGACAGGCTCCTTGACAGAGAAAGCCCACTTCCTGAGTCCCATCAGATGATACCACTCAATCAGTGGGACCATATCAACTCTACCAAATAGGATGGGCAGAAAAACTACAGAAAGTAAATGCTTCCTCAAATAATAGCTCCTAGGCCACGTAACCAGTGTCTTGAATTACACACAGAAGACTACAGTCAATATGGCTCACAGAGCAGAGATATTATCTGGACATACCACGGCATATCTGCTGCAGCTTCCAATTGGTCTACCAGGGGAGCCCCATGTAGAGAGCATAGCCCTAATCAAAATGTGAGGTGGCGGAAGGTAAAGAAGTCCATGTGCCAGGCAGGTGTGTAACTTGTGCAAAGGTTTAAGCTGCCACTTGCTGCCTGAACCAGAAGTCCAACACACCCCTCCCCCCCAAATTATGCACCAGGGCTGAAGGGGGTAGGGTGACCTCACTCAGAAGTAAAGAGGGAAACCACTCCAGACTGTGACACCCAGAGCCACTGCATCTTATCAGGATTGATCCTAAGCCTATTCTTCCCTAGCCAGACATGCAAAGCTTCCAGGCACTCAAACAAGACCTTGCCAGCATTACATTATTGTCCCAGGGCCAAGAGGTGTAACTGGGTATCCTCAGCATACTGGTGAAATCAGACCCCAATTGACAGCTGACCTCACTCAGCAGCCTTATATAGATGTTAAACAGAAAGGGTGAGAGTGTTGGCAATACCCATCTTGATAGCTCACAGAAGTGGCCTTCAGCATGCTGTTTTGTAGTCCTAGTCTTTTCTGTTAGGTTGTGTTGAAAGGCAGTGATAGGACACTGTTGTTCAACAAAACACAACAAGATCTTTTATGTCCCACAGGTACCATCCTGTCTTTATATTCCTCCATAGATATAGATATATAGATACACAAGTAAAGGTAGAGGTCGCACAGATGGGCTAGTCATTCCCGACTCTAGGGGGTGGTTGCTCATCTCCGTTTCAAAGCCGAGGAGTCAGCACTGTCCAAAGTCATCTCTGTGGTCATATGGCCAACATGACTATTTCATTTTCATTTCATTTTATTTGGACTTATATACCGCCCCCTCTCCCCAAAGGGACTCGGGGCAGTGCACAGGAACTAAAAACATTTAACCAACATTATAAATACATAAAATCAAATTAAATTACATCCCTGTGCTAAAATTTTTAAAAATGTTAAAACCCATCCCAGTTATCCGATTAAAAATTTGGCGTACAGGTTAATGCCAAAGGCGCACAGAACACTTACCTTTCAAAGGTGGTCTTTGAAAGATACTTAAATTTTTTACGTGCTTTCGAACTGCTAGGTTGGCAGAATTTTGATAATATTTACTGCCAGTTATTTACTGGGCAAAATTTAAGGTGATGATATTGACCTTTAAACTCTTAAGACTGATTAGCTTATTACAAATCTGTCAGGTTGTTAAGATCATGAGGAAAGGCTCCTCTGAAGATAAACCAGCTACCAAAGCCTCATACACAAAAGCTCCTCCTATCTTACTCGTAGGCTAAATAGAATAGAATGTGAAAAGGGTTTGAATATAAGTAGCTCAGGTTGGTTGTAAATGTAAATTATTTATACATTATAAAATAGTAATTTATTATCCTGTATTACATTAATAGTAATACAGGACAACAAAGACAAAGGACAAGCAACTCTTTTAAGAGTCTCAGGGTTTAGTAGTTCTGCAGAAAACCATCTCTTTCTCTAATCTTTAATCTCATTTTAGAATTTATTTTATCACTAGTTTTTAACTTTCTCTTATACTATGTTTTAGTATTTCTAGCAAAGTAGAAAGTTCCTATCATAAATACTAAAATCTACATAATTTGAGTTGCAGATGAGATGGTTTAGATTAGAAGAACAGTTGTTACAACCTGGTTAAATTATGCTACTCGTTCAAGCATTTTGTAAAACTATAGAAAAGAAATGTAACAAACTCATTTTAAGCAAAAATTAACACATTCTATTCTTTTTTAACTGCTGATGTCTGGCAGGCAGAATTGATTGTTGTATCATTCATGTAATTGTTCAGTTTGTTTAACCCCCGATGCCCAACTGGGAACCATGAAACTGAAAACATATGGAAGGCTTTAGAATATTCATGTTCCAGCACAGAGATTCTAACGGCACAATAGTGGGCATATTTACTTGGGCAGAAGTCCCTCTGGGTATCAGATCATAGAATCATACAGTGGTAGAATTAATTCTATGCTATTTTAGAGAGTAATTCCCACTGAGGTATACAACATTTCTATGAAAATTACACCTCAGGGTATTTTTTTTTAAGGCATTTGTGAGCAATATTGTTTTATACACAACACAGTCCTGTGCCATTTAGCACAAAGCAGGTCTCGCAGCATCCAGTGATATGATCCCCAAATAAGCATGCATAGGATTTTAGTCTCATAGGATTATGTGCTGTCTCTGATGAGCTGTGGAAAACAACTTGTTCTGAACCTACAGCTCTGTTAAACCATAAACAGGAGCTACTGAAGGGCCATGTATAATCAGAAGCAGTTGTTTAAAGATAATATTTTCTTGTGTTCCACAATAATTAGATAAAAGGCATAAAACGGCCATTCCTGCCAGTGTTCACCTTTCTTATCATGCCAGACCATCAGAAGTCATGGCTTGCTTCTGAAAGTCACTTGGGTTTTAGCCAGGGGTGGGTTGCTGCCGGTTTTACTACCAGTTCGCAACCCACATACAACGCACATGTGCTGTTCAATGTATGTTGTTTTTCAACCACGCGCAGAACAATTTAAAGTGAACTGCGCATGCACAATCACTAAAAACCAAAATGGCGGTGGCCCAGCAGCGGTGAGGGAACCGGTTCGGGGGCATCGCAGACCTGGGTTGCTGCCGGTTCTGCAACCTAGGCCTGAATTCCACTACCAGTTCGGCTGTAGATGTAGCAACCCATCTCTGGTTTTAGGAAATCTCAGTCTAAAATGCTAAAATTCCAACATGCTGGCACTGTGACTAAATTCTAGTCTATATGTATTACTTACTATGGATTTCTTGGCCCAGCAGATGTATGATTTCTTCGCATGCCGTTTGATTTTGATGGTGTTGCTTTCAAAAAGCAATCGGTGTTAACTGACTTTAAGCTTTGAAACTTAAATGCAGGTCTTTTATAGTACATCAGCCTTTTATGGCAGAGAATCATATATAATATTTTGCATGCATCAAAATTCAAAAATAACAAAATATTGATATGACTCATATGTTGACGTAGAAAGAAGAAAAAAGAGAGTGTGTTGGCTGTAAGAATTGTGGCTAAATTGGGCGACCTTAGCTTCCATTTAAAAGTGGTCTGGAGGTTTGCGGCCTAGGTTTGATACCTCTAAGGTAAATCACAATCTAAATATTGGGCTAAAGAATGGAAAAATATATTATTTTCAATTAAAAATAAATGAAAACAAAGAGGTCCCTTGTGCATTTACTGAAAGTTGTTTTCTTTCCAGGCTCTCTTGTTTTAATTTGAGGATGATAAGAGGGGTCTCTAAGTTTTGGATAATGCATATTTGGCTAATTAGTGAGCAAGAAATTCTTACAAAATTCTCATGTAGGTAATGTAATAATAGCACAGGGGAGCAAGTCAGTTATATTATGAATAGCAGTTATTTATGGCTGAGAATTCCAGCCAATGTTGTGATTAAAGTTTTACTGAACATTTGGAAGAAGAGATACAATGGAATAAAATGTGAGAGATAATATGGTCCTTTTTTGGTCCTTTCTAGAAAACTGTCAAATTTAGAATCCTATTTCTCTTTCAAGTTTAATAAATAACTGGAGACAAAACTGAAAATAAGTTGCAAATACACAGAAATTAAATAAGTCAAAGAGGATAGTAGAAATTATTATGACTCATAGATATTCATTTTCCAATTCAGAGATGACTTTTTGAAATAATTAGCATTACTTGCACATCTTGTGCCTCTCGTTTCATTTTATAGACTTATAAACTTTGCTTGCAATTGTTCCTTGCAATATTGTTGCACATTTTAAATACTGAAAGAATGATGAAAATTAATACATATACATGAGATCCTTTTTTGCAGTACAGGCAAAGATGTAGCTTGCTTCAGTATTTGTTTGTCTGGCTGGTAAGGCTGCCCAGCTAACAACAGCTCCGGAAGGCATACAAATTAAAAACAGAATCCAGAACAATCTCATTCAGGCGGACAGATACCTGACTTAACCCTATTCCTGGGTCAGAGCCAGGTCTTCAAGCCCTATTTAAAGGATACCAGGTCAGGGATATTGAAACTGAGGATGGGTGACTGTTACAATTGAAGAGAGCAGACATGGCAATAAAAAAAACCCACACCATTTGAGTCCATCAGATGGCATTGCTTTAAAGATGGGATCTGGAGTACGCCCATTCCATTGGATGTACATCTTAATATCAACATACTAGTCAACAATCAAGGGATAGCCAACTGAGTCCTTTTCAGATGCATTGATTTAAAAATACTACAGTCTCTTGGCATTAGCCAGCTGACATGGATAACGTCCAAAACACCTGGAAGGCACCATGTTGCCCAATCTGTTTACAATTTGGAAGCGATCTGGAAAACCTGATACTTTTTCCTCTCTCACCCTTGTCCCCATTTATATGTTTTAATCTCTTATATTCAAAAGTAGTCTGTAACCTTGGCATGACCCAACTTAGTCTGGCCTGGGACCCAATTTTGCAATGAGTTCTAGTCCTACGTTGGGCACGAAAGTTGGCTAGGTGATTTTGGGCCAGACATAGTCTCTCAACTCAACCCACCTCACAGGGTTGCTATTGGGGTGGGGGTGGGGGGCGGCAATAGGAGGAAGAAGTATTAAGTATGTTCACCACCCTGAGTTATTTATAAAAATAATAATAAAGTTGCAATAGAATGAAAGAAAATAAAATAAAAAGATAGATGTCTTTAAAAGGCTAGTTTAGACAAAATAAGTGGGGAAATATTTCCCGTTATGCTACAATCCTGTACATCAACCTTTCACAGCATGGTAGCCTCCAAATATGTAACTGCAATTCCCAGTAAAGAGTCCCATACTAGAATCTAGTACAGATTTTTTTCAGAGGAGACCAATAATCAGATTGGTGATCCTTATTACTTTATAAATGTTGTGGAACCTCTGCTAAGGACCACTAAATTGCACATATCTCTTCTTTATGTTGAAGTGAAAGGAGATGGTTTTGCTTTATGGGTTATGGGTTATCCGTTACAACCTGTGTTGAACCTTTTCTCTAAAGCAGGGGTGTCCAACCTTGGAAACTTTTAAGACTTGTGGACTCCACCTCTCAGAATTCCCCAGCCAGCCATGAACAAAACAACTGGAAACTACAGCTAGTTCTTGGTTCCTCTTCTGTTCCTTGAACCTATAACCATAAGTCTCTTAATCCAATACAGGTTCTGCTGCACTGGGTAAGAAGGAAAATTTAGGCAACTACACAAATGGTAATTCTCCATTTTACCACCCATCTTTTCCCCCAAATCTCAGGTTTAATCACCCACAAAGGGATGAGGAGGCTCATAGATCACATAAAGACAAATAATTAGTAGACAAATAATTCAAGGCAACCTCCCTGCCCCCCAAAGTGTAAAAAAAATCTAACCAGTCTATCTTCCTTTCCCATCTGCCAGCGAGTAGAAAGATGGCCGCTATTGGGCTGCACTCTAAAGCGCTAGTCTTAGGGATGGCCTCCTTCTCCACCAGCTCCTTTTATCAGTGAGGTAAAAGGTTATTAAGCAGCACATCTCCCATTCTGAAGCTATTCATAGCTCTTTTATGCGTTAAAAAGTCTAGAGAAAAAATTCAACAGTGGTTGCAACAGGAGCTCTTCCGTATATCCCCAAAGCAGAACCATCTCCTTTCACTTCAACATTGAAAACACTGAGAAGTTACAGTATTTCTCTGATATGATCAGACCTCTGAGGCATCAACCTGAGGCAACAGCAAAAAAGCTGTTTTTTGTGGCTACTGCGTTCCTATGACTACATCCACCAAATGGGTAAAATGGCTTCTTGTCATTTTTAGGCAGGTGGGAGGAGAAATAAATTCTAAATTAGATTCCCAATTCACGCACACATACACCATGAAAAGACCCATGTGTACGATGTAGCCCCATATATTACAGTTCTTGCTCCTCCTAAAACTATAGAAGGCATCCTCGACTGGCAAACAAATTGCAAATCCCTAATATAAAATGTAAGATACATGGATTGCCCTCACTACTTCTGTAGATTCATGCAGGGCCTTCTCCAAGGACTGGGTTGCCATGAATCTATGCATTTCTCCAAGTCTGAAATTTCAGTATTAAAGAAGTGATGCTAAAAGAACAACCTCTTTTGTCTGTTAAACATTAAGCAATGCATTTTATTAAAGATTACACTATGCTCCCCTGATATTGATGGAACAATGTGATAGACATCTGGTTTCTCTTTTCTTTTGATCCTCTGAAGGGACTGCCCTTCCCATACCACTTAGAAGAGGCAGCGTTTCAGGTCTCGTGCTGAAAGTCCATTCTTCAACCTAGAATGGAGAAATTGACCCCTTGAATAGTCACTGAAATGATTCTACAAAGAATCATGTGTTAGCTAGCGAGTGATGGACCAAGTTTGAATACTGGTAGTCCTCAACCAGCAACCATTCCTTTAATGATCATTAGGCACTATAACCACGCTGAAAAAAAGTGACTTACAATTGTTTTTCATATTTAATGACCATTGAGGCATCCCTAGGGTATTATGATCAGAATTTGGGTGCTTGGCAACAGGTTCATATTTATGATGGTTTCAGAGTCCCAGGGTCATGTGATCACCTTTTGTGACTTTCTGACAAGCACGTGGAGAAGCCAGATTCACTTAACAACCATCTTACTAGCTTAACAGCTTGCAGTGATTCGTTTAACGAATGTGGCAAGAAAGATTGTAAAATGGGGCAAAATTCACTTAACAAAACTCACTTAACAAATGTGTCACTTAACAACAGAATTTTGGCTTCAATTGTCATAAATCAAGGACTACCTATGCATAGCAACTGTATACGTGAGCACATGCACATACCACGCACACACACTCATATGCATATGGGTTTGTTTTGTTTGGCAACCTGTGTTTATATCTGTCATTGTAGCAGAAATCTATTGTTCTGAGCATATATCTCTTCAGTCTAACTCTGCTTTCTCCCTTATAATTCTTCATCCCATTAAACCCAATTAATCCCCTTCTCACTACTTTTCCTTTTGAAAGAATGATGATGCCTGGCATACAGTGTTTATCTTTTTCACAAGGTCTTCTGTTTTTCAAGGTATGCCCATGTCTCCATATCCTCCCCAGGTAATTTCAAAACCAGGCATTAAAACCAAGGTTTTGCTTTGGAACCAAAATTATCTTGTGCATAGCAGAATTAATCTTAAAACTTAGAAAACCGTTTGTTTTGTTTGTTTCTCTCTGTAGAATTAAGCAATGCTGGGGCATGATGGTAAAAGTGTTACTAGGAGTGGTAAAACCCAAATCTTGGAACCCATCACTC
>JAPKID020004966.1:0-11385 GCA_026931265.2 Tropidonophis doriae | reverse complement strand
TACTGGACTAAAAGGGATCAAGACTGTTAAAACTAAACAGAAGGAATATAAAGTTGGTTTATTTGATCAAAGCAAAATAGATATGTTGTTATCTCTGGAAACTCTTAATGGGCTTTTTTTGATCGGAACTGAAGTGACAAAATTTTAAGGCTTTGTTTATACATAAGAAATGTGATATGAGAAGAAGAGATCATTTGTCATATTTTAAGAAAAGGTAGTAATTTACTAAAAGTGATTATACTTGTGATGAAGGGAGAAGTCACTTCTTTATATATTTTCTTTTTTCTTTACTATATAAAGTTTAAAAGAATTGTTGATGTCAGAGAAGATAGTCTTTGGTGTCTATGTGAACAGATAGTATACATCAAATGACATGAAGATTTGGGTCTAGTCCCTGGCAATAGTGTCAGAGTTGGTACATAGGTCCAGTTGGTTTACCTGGAATGAATTGGACCCTTAAGCTCAATGGCTTCTCCTCCTCTGTGTTAGCAGAGTGAAATGATTCACACAACTATTTGTAGGTACTATGAAGGAGAACAAGTCAACTTCAAAGTGTGTAATTATCATATTTTTGCTGTCATGGAGTTACCGGTAGTTCTGGGATGTTTACCTCAGATGCCAAAATAAGTTGGCTAACCTTGAATATGGTGGACTTCAACTCGGGAGGGGATCTTTCTTCTGTACTAACTCAAGCAGAAAATTGGCATGGGCTAGTCCTGGGTTTAAAATGTATTTAGCATTGCATGCATTGTGTTGTTGTGTTCCAAGGCAATATCTTTCTAATGGAGGAAAATGCAGGGCAAGACTATTGATATTCTTTGACTAAGTAATGATAATTAAAAAAACAATTAAATTGTTCTTCTTATAAGCATTCCCTCCCAAATATCAGGGAGAATGTGTTTGTGTGTGTGTTAAAGCATAAATTCTAGACAAAGTTGGGGCCATGTCTATAATTATGATCTAATTATGATCCCATTTTTGTGGTGGCATAATTACAGTGCCTTCTAATATCATTACTTCAGCAGTTTGTTGAATGGCATTTCAGCTGGACCAGACAACAATTCTGATTTAAATGAATAGAAGTCTCCAATTATTAATTATTAATTGTCAGCAGACAAAATACTTGTTTTCAGCCAGGGAAAGAAAGAATGGACTCTTCTCTTACCTTCAGAACTAACTTCTCTTTCCTTGACAATACAGAGAAATCGAAGGATCATGACCCAAGGATGAACACATATTTTACACAGAGAAAATTTGCACATTTGTGATAGGGGCAGATTGTATCCATATTCTTCTCTCACACCTCAAGTCCACCATCTTCTGTCCTGATCCTCAGTTCTTACTCTGAGTCCAGCAACGACCTGCAATAGCTGCTCATACCATATTCTTTCTTTTTTACTACTTGTTCAGAGCACTCCTGTAGTTTCGCCAAAGATACCACGATGCATGCAAAAATACAACTTGAATGAGAATTGCCTATTCTTGACCTCTCTGGCTGGATTGCAAGTGATGACTTTATCATTAATCTAAAAGGGGCAACTGATGATGGCAAGATTTTTTCTACAATTTGGCGCAGTTCTGAAAAACCCACAGAAGCCATCACAATTCTTTGTGTTCCTTTCTCTTCCCACCAAGCATTTTACCACAATTTTTAAAATGTTTTCCCCCATGCTGAGGCATTATGCTACCCTTTGCAATTTCTGGACTTCAATTTAGAGCTTTCAGAAAAATTTAAATGTGTTCAAATCTCTCATACAAGTTCAGCACAGTTCTAAACCCCTATGACTTCTCAGAAGGTAGAACAATTAATCCATGGAAGGGCTTGCATTCAGATATTGTGTCTGCTCCATCATTGAAGGTTTTTAAAGAAGAGATTGGACAACCATTTGTCTGAAATAGTATAAAAGACCTCCAAGGTCTCTCCAATGGTGGTATTCTATTAAGTAAAACATGTGCTAGTTGTTCCTGACTCTAGGGGGTGGTGCTCATCTCCGTTTCAAAGCTGAAGAGCCAGTGTTATCCGAAGATGTCTCCATGGTCATGTGGCTACCATGACTAAATGCCAAAGGCACACGGAACACTGTTACCTTCCCACCAAAAGTGGTTCCTATTTTTCTACTTGCCTTTTTATGCTTTCGAACTGCTAGGTTGGCAGAAGCTAGGACCAGTAACAGGAGCTCTGTTTTGCAGTACTAGGGATTCAAACTGCTGAACTGCTGACTTTTCTGATCAACAAGCTCAGGGTCTTAGCCACTGAGCCACCGCATCCCTCTCTTCGAACTTATTCTATTAAATAAAACATGCACTCAGAAGTAAATTCTATTGAATACAATGGAATTTACTGCTACACAGTCTAGCTGACCCAAAAGTCACTATGTTTTAATTCATGAGGGTAGTCACAAGTACATTTCCTTATTTATTGTTTTTCTTTATTATTTGAATTTTTCATCTCCTGGTTTTTCTATAGCTAAACTCAAAGTGACTTACCACAAAATATAGATCAATTCCAACAAAATCTAACAGGGCTTAAAGAGAAAACATTTTATGAGAAAATGTCAACAACTTTCTCAAAGAAATAAGTGGTCCTTATCGAAAATTGAGACTTATAGCAAAGTCTCAACAGTCTATGTTGATCACCCAATCTTTTTTTTTCTTTTTTTTTTACTATTTTAGTAACATAAAAGTGTTAAGGCTTAATGGGTATTAATCCATCCCTAATAGATTTATGGAATAACTGAAATCTGAGTTTATGAGACTAATTGTGATGGACTAAAATGTATCACAGCAAATAAAAGTCAAGCTCAGTGCAAGCGAGTTCAGAAGTGATGAGCACTTCTGAGCATATTTGAGTACAATATCTTGCCTTCGTTACCACCCAGGTAGACTACTGCAGTGTACTTTACCTGGTGCTGTCTTTAAAGATTATCAAATTATACCTGGCCCTCAATGTACCAGTCAGTGTATTAATACATTCCCTCTGCTAGTATAGCTGGTATAAGAGCCATGGTGATGCAGTGGTTAGAGTGCAGTACTCAGAGATGACTTCCTACTGATTCGGACCAGTTTGACTGAGTAGGTAGTAACTAGACCAGCCACACCCCCAAACCAGTTTTATCGGCAGTGCCATAGGAGCTGCCATCTTGTTTTTTTCTTCTGTGCATGTGCAGAATCAGTTTTTTACCTACTGCGCATGCACGCATAGCACGCATCAGGTGTGCCCATGCCCAAAGCGTTTCCCAGAGTGAACCGGCGGTAGAAGAAGATGGAACTCACCCCTGGCAGTACTGCAGGCTATTCTGCTGACTACCAGTTACTGACCACTCAAGTCTCATTGGCTCTAGGTTGACTCAGCCTTCCATCCTTCCGAGGTCAGTAAAATGAGAACCCGGATTGTTGGAGGCAATAAGCTGACCCTGTAAAGGACTTAGAAAGGGCTGTAAAGCACTGTGAAGCAGTATATAAGTCTAAGTGCTATTGCTAAAGTACTGGTTTTAATCTGTAAAACTCTCTCTGAGTTGGGGTCTGAAGATCCCTCTTCTCCAATCTATATCAGAGTGAGCTACTGGAAGAAGAATTTTTTTTGCACATTTCTAGGATGTGTGAATGTGTGTGGTTTAGGTCAGGGGTCTCCAACCTTTGCAACTTTAAGTCTGAAGGACTTCAGTTCCCAAGAAATCTAGGAGCTGAAGTCCTTCAGACTTAAAGTTGCAAAGGCTGGAGACTTTGGTTTAGGTTACATGGAACTGCTTTCATAGTGATAATGCTAGTGTTGTGGAACAGACTTCCTATAGAGATTGGGCCAGGGGTGGTTTTCACTTACCTTCCCTACTGGTTTGCAAATGTGCCCGTGTGCACAGGCACGCTGGCCTCATTTGCACGTGCCCTGTCTGCGCATGCGCTCGGCTTTCTGCGCATGCACTTTGCTCAAAAAATGTCCCTAAATAGGTTGACGTAGAGCCGGGGTGGGTTGGCCTGGCCCACCTGTGATTTCTGCTACCAGTTCGGGTGAATCGGTATAAACCAGCTGAATACCACCTCTGGATTGGGCTACTGCAATGCTCTCTACATGGGGCTTCCCTTGAGGTGCACCCCGAGGCTCCAGTTGGTACAGAACGCGGCCACATGGGGGATTCTGGGAGCTTCTATATGCTCCCATGTGACACCTCGCCTGTGCGAGCTGCACTGGCTGCCTGTGGCTTTCCGGGTGCACTTCAAGGTGTTAGTAACCAACTTTAAAGCACTCCATGGCATGGGACCTGGCTATCTGCAAGACTGCCTCCTGCTACCTAATACCTCCCACTGACCAGTCCGCTCCCACAGAGAGGGCCTCCTCAGGGTGCTGTCGGCTAGGCAATGTCGGCTGGTGACTCCCAGGGCGAGAGCCTTCTCTGTGGCTGCTCCTGCTTTCTGGAATGACCTACCCCCTGACCTTCACATGATCACGGATCTGTGCCTTTTCCGCCGGGCTTTGAAGACCCATTTATTTTGTGGGGCCGGCCTGGTGTAGTTATTAATTGGTTTTAGAGAGGGTTTTAGATAGGGCTTTTATCAAAATCAGGCGTACTATTTAATAGATTTGCAACTGTATTTTAATTGTTTTATATTAGTGATTTTATACTAGTTGATTTTTATTGAGGCCTGTACACCGCCCTGAGTTCCGCTGGGAGAAGGTGCGGTATAAAAATCCAAAAATAAATAAATAAATATTTGAGGGAAGAAAGAAGCATATAATCAATCCAGATTCCCGATGCCCTTTCTGAAAAGCACCAGAATCTGACAAATTCTTGGACAAATAGATATTCTGGGATTACTGAACCAAATTCTGAATCTCAATCTGCCCTTTACTCTTCCTATATGAACAGAACAGCATTAAATTCTCTCTCTGGGGATTCCAACCAAACGTCTTAATCCAAATCAGCAGCACACATTTGAATGGCTTAATCCTATTTTCGTCAGAAATTTGAAAGTCTAATCAGCTCAACTACATTTGTATTCTGCTGTAATGCCCCCCCAGAGGATTCCTTTTTGAATTCCCAATGGTGTTCTTGATCCTTCTGCAGCACACCAGATTTGCCAAGCTAGGATATACAAAAGAGGAAGCTACATTTCCTAATCACAAATCACCACCCAACTCTAAGAATCTTTCCCCACTGCCACGTTAAACTGCTGCCCCTCTCCCCCCTATTCTTGAATCAGCAGAAAAATAATGGGGTGAAGTAAGTTGTTCTCATTACAAATCCCTATCCTGTTCTATTTTATCTGTTCCCTGCAATTGAAAGTTATCTGACTGCCTTCCAAAGTAATAGGGAACAAAGAAAGCTTGGCATGTTTTGCATACTTTAAACCTGACTTTGGACTGCATCAGGAATGAGGAGGAATAGCCTGACCTTTGGTATGAGTAAGAATGCCTTAAGTAAGCCTTAAGAATGAGTAAGAATGAGTAAGAATGCCTTAAGTAAGCTTTGCTGGCTGGAGAAGTCTGGCAGCTGAAGTCCTTCAGACTTAAAGTTGCAAAGGTTGGGGACCCCTGCCTTATAGCTTATATTCCTCCATCTTTATACCCTTATCTTCTGGCTATGAACTCTGAAGTTTTGTCTTGTAGGCAATTTTGTTTTGCCTTTCTTCCTCCATTATTGGTTAATGCCAATGGGAAGCTTCCAGTTTTCAGAGAAACGAACACGTTTACTTGCTGCTGTAATTCTTGAGTCGGCCTGTAAATGTACAAAATTGGAGGAGTGAATTAAAACGTGATTTTTAAACAAAGACTAATAACCTTTATTTTAATCTAGTAGATTAAAAACAACAACATTTAACAAGCAAGAAAATCTCTTCATTTTCTTAATGTCTACAGAAGTTTATTCAAGAAATTTCCCAACTGAGACAAAACTGGAACACTTAGACACCAAACTAAATTTAATATTTTGGATTGCTTTCAGAATTTGCAATCATATTTACTTAGATGAAAGTGCAAATTCTGAAAGCCAACCTAAGTATTGTACTGACTTTAAATGTTCACAGTTTTGTCTCATTTGGGAAATTTTGGCCCAAGTTGGCTCAGTCTTGCAGTACTCGGCCCTCTCATCATTATTTTAGATTTAGTTAAGTTAGCACTTCATTTGGAAAACAGATGACTGTATTAATCGTAGCACAAAAAAACCCCCCACCTTAAACTGATTGCAGTTGATGTCATGTAATGTACTGGTTAATTAATTGACTTAACTTTATGTTAACAGCTTTGTTCTGATTTTCTTCTTTAGGTTCAAATAGTTTTTTCCAAGCAAGATATTGTAAAGAAACTGCAAGATGAATAGCAAACTGGAGTATTTTATAAGGTCAATAAGAAGGCTACAGGCATGTCACAATGCAGGGAGATCTTTTCCTAGAAAAGAAAGCAAAACAACTGCATTTGGGATTCATGGTTATAAAAATTCTGCACAAAATATTCAATGTCCATTGTATGTTCCTTCTTGCTGGCTTCATTCTTCAATTTCAAGTAGTTCTCAAAATACTTTTGTTTATTCTGGGACCAGTGATGCAAATGAGCAGAAAATAACTAATGATCTTGACCATGAGCAGAATTTCAAACCCGCTCAGTTGAACGTCTCAGAGGAAGTTAGAAATACCATTGAAGAAAAGGATGAATTTAACATCTCCAGGAAATTTTTCAGTGACCTTCAAAAATGTGTATCTCCTTGTGATGTGCTAGACTTAGCGGCAAGAAGTCCAGTCTCTTCAAAGTATCTAAGTAATTGTTTTTCAACAATGTGGATGCTTAAAAAAAAAACACTTAAGAGTCAGAAATATGATGAGACAAAGATGATACTTGAACACCCTCAGTTTCGACAGCTCTGTCAGCATGTGATGGATGAAGTAAAGTACATGGATAGCAATGATTTGGCACACAGTCTACTTTCTGTGGTAAAATTAGGAGTTCCACAAAATACCTTGTTAGTTCAGACATTACTGAGGACTTGCCAGGTAAGCAAAATATTTATTATTTAGTATGTTTCTAGACTTTATATATAATCTTTTGTCTTAAAAAAAAAACTTACGACATTTCAGTTTCATTATCTATGCATTGAAAAAGTTACTATTGATTTACGGTTTAGTCTGTACTCCTTTATCTGAAAAGGGTACTGAATTTAGGACTTATTTCCAAACTGATGTGCATCACTGGCCAGATGCAACACATAATCAGAATTGGACCTAGTTTGTACCCAGGAATCTTCCGGAAACTATGAGGCCTGGAATGTAGACTAGAAAGGGTATTTTTTAAATTTAAAAAATAATTTATTTTTTAAATTATTTTTTAAATTTTTCCCAGAAAAAGATTGAAATTTAGGGCAGCCGTAGAACAAGAAAGCCATGTATGTGGGTGGACAGGAAGATACGAAATGGTTGAAGGGAGTTTCCTTTTTTTTTTGATGTCTTTATAGCAGCTAATAGACAACAAAAGTGGCAGAACCTTTTTACTTGAACTCTAGAAATCATTCCTTGCATGTGCCCAAGAGAAGTTTTTACTGGTTTGGTTAGCTGAGGTATGTAAGCATGGATGATAATTTAGCATGTTTGAACTATCATTAGCACATGATTGGGCAATTTGTTAACTGAAGATAATTGAGGATAACATGCTTTCTTTGTCCCAGTTTCAAAACCAGCTGTATGCAGGAGATTTGTTTAGACTGGAAAGAACTCGCTGTCCTACTCTTTACTTCTTGTTTCTCTCTGGCCTTCCTTACTATTTGTTTCAGCCTGCCTACAATGCAACGCAAAACAGATTATCACAGAGGAAATGGAGACCTTAACAAAATTTAGCTTACCCTATTGCAATATAGTTAATTAAGCATTGGGGTTAAATTTCCTGGACTTCTGTATCTGATTCACAAGGGGATGGTTGCTACTTTATAACTATTTTGACTAACTAATTAGACCCTTATTTGACTTATTTTCCAGAAACAACATATTTAGGCAAATGTTTCCATGTTCTAATTTTTGGGATAAAGAGAAAAGAAAAAAGTTAATTGGGCAATCTCATTTTTAAAGTCTTCTCATTGATATTAATAGGATTCAAATGAACTATTCAAAGTCATTTAAATTGTTCTTCCAACCTTCCCTCTTAGATTCTCAATAATTTAGGTATTGCTTTAAGTCTTCCCTTTTATTTGTAGTGAGTAATGGTTTCATTTGAGTTGAAAGAGATAGAGAAAATGGGAACAGAGTTCCAGAAATGTCCCTCTTATCATTGTCTTTAGTAGAGCAGCTGGAATGGTTAGCAGCAATGAGCAGCATAGTTGAAATTTCCACTTTTATTATCTCCATTGACATTATCCCTTTCCCTGTATGGCATTTCTGCAGAGCACCCTAAATGCTGATTGCATTCCCAGCTCTGGTTTATAGCTAGAAAGGTATGCGCTATGAGCATACTGCATGGAACCCTATATTGGGCAGGGCTGTGTAGTGAAACACATCCTTTTTTAACCTTAGAGAAACTGAGAGAATCAGAATTTTCACTGTAGAATTAATAAGGCACTTATAAATGTGGTACTGTACATTGTGGCTCTTTGCTCATAACCTCGTCCCGTTTGTCCTTGCCAATCTTACTTTTGCTACCAGAGAGGTCCTACTTCAGATGCCACTGGTCAAAGAACTCCCGACTGCCAGGATCAAGAAGAAGAGCCTTCCATGCTGCAGTGCCCGCCCTTTGGAACATTTTACCCTCTAAGATGTCCTCCCACCCTCCTATCATTCTGAAGAGAGCCTTAAGACCTGGCACTGCCAGTTGGCCTGGGCGCCAAACAGAAAAGTTCCACATTGGAGGTGGCTGCTGGATTGATGGCAGAATTCACCTCCCCTCTTGCTCTCTGCCCATCCATTTCTTTGTTTGTCATTTTGATATAGTCTCGTGTTCTGTTTCATTTTTTTCAATTTTTCTTCCTTTTTATTATTTTAAGCTGTCTAGGGAAGACCCATGGCAAGATAGGCAGCAAATGAATTTAATAAATAAATAGCAGAAAGAATTTGCTTTCTTAATTTTTCCTCTATCTGGCCTATAATTTTATCTTTCCATGAAAATCTTCTAAAATGACTTGAATTTTTTCAATAGGAACGTGTCAATGAGTTTAATACTCGATGTGTCTCAATTATTGCAAACACTTTGAGAGTCATGGAAAAATGTAAGAATGTGGAAGCTCTTCAACTTGGACTACAGTAAGAAAAGACTTTTAAATTTGTATATTGGTACTCATCAGTTATTGGGCATACTTGTGGGATAAATTTCTTCCTAGTTAAACCGTTGCAGTTTATTCCATTGTATATCTGAACCCAAACATCTTGAGCTTAGTTTTAATTCCAGTTCAAATTACAGGTTTCTTTAGTAAACTAAAGATTAAGACTAATTATAATTTAGCATTTGGAAGCAAGCCACATTGAGCTCGTGGAGAATTACTGACAAATATACATAAGATCATTTTTTATTTTCTTAGACCAAATTCAACTTCAGAATAAGATGTAAATGAAATAATAAAAGGATAATTTTCCATTTATTTTATGTTAATCTCTGATGTGTTGTAGTTCCTTCCATATCCAGGCTGTCCACTTATATTTGTTTCTGGATATTTGTTTATCCCTCTTTATTTTTTTTCAACAATAAAGGCATCTTACAGTAATAATATTAGTAATAGAACATATCTATAGTTGTCTGTCTGTCAATAATCTATTGCATACAACTAAAATCAGAATTTTAAATTAATAATTAAAAGTTTGGTGGGAAAGCTGTCTTTTTAATTTTGCTAAGTATTGGCTGAGTGGAGGCCAAATACATCTCCTTAGGGTGCACATTCTAGAGCCTGGGGCCCATGTAAAATAAGCCCTTCCTGACCTACTAGATAATCAAATTATATTAAAATATGGCCTGAAGAGATTTTTTTCTACTGGTCAAATAAGGCATGTGGGATGTGTAGTTCCCAATTTAAACTGGCACTAACTGAAGTGTTAAGGACTTGAAGGTCAGTACCAAATAACTTGAATTAAATCAGGGGGTTGGACTAGATGACCTGGAAGGTTCCTTCCAACTCTGTTAATCTGTTAAACGAAAACCAACTGTTAGCCAGTGCAATTTTTCAGTATGGATCTTATGGATTATATGATCTGTGCAACAGATAGCATCCTGGCCTTCCATTTTGGATCAGTTGCAGATTCTGGCATTTTTGGAGGGTAACCCCATGTACACCAGATTGCAATATAAGTAGTCTTTAAATTATGACCTCAATTGGGACTGGAATTGTTGAGCAAAATGGTTGTTAAACAAGATATCCATGTGATTATTTTGCTCAACAACTGTAAACCTGGCACTCCCAGTTATGGTTCTTAAGTGATCACAAGACTCATTAAGTGAATAGTCTCAGGTAAGTGCGCGATGCCTCAGGTGGTTGGGGGTGGGACCCTGGGAGACTCTACTTAGGACCTGAAAATCCTCTGGCAAAATCAAAGCAGAATTTTCAGCTCCTGAGAGGAGAGACAGTTACACACAGCCTGCACTGGGCCTCTCCAACTTCCCTTGAAGTACCTTGCACTTCCTTCCTTATCTCTCCTCTCAGGAGTTGAAAATCATGTGGCAGAAAAGGTAGCTTCCCTGGTCCTCATGTTGACATTTTTAATGGAGTGCATCACTGGCTGGACTTACTGGAACAAGGAAAAAGATGGATACTGGAACTGAGTTAAGGTTTGCTGTTGGAGAGTGCTCCTCAATCTCCAGCTGTCACAAGAGTTTAGAAGTGCCAGCTGTAGCGAGAAGTACATTTGCAAAGGTTACAGCCAGTACATCAAACAGCCCTCCTGAGCCAGCTGGACTTGCCAACTGTTACTTGTGCCATGGTTATAACCTATGTAATTACAGATAGTTCTCAAATTACCTTCTGTTTAACAGAGTCTTATTATGCATTTCTTTCCTTCTGGATCTTAACAAGGGAGGCAGAACCTACTCAGAAAATCATTTTGCCCAGGAATGAAATATGTGAGACCAAAGCAATATAAGGTTGTTTCAGAATAATTATTGAAGACTCAGCATACATTTCAGGACATACTAATGATCTCGTTTTGAGTGTAAGATAGATTAGTAGTAAATTCATAGTTGATGGGGTTTAGCTGTGCCTCAATTATCTTCTTAGGAAGAAGGTTCAGTCAACATGGTCTGTCCTTGGCAGCTAAGACATTTCTAAATGCTAATAAAGAGCTTTTTTCTACAGCGGTTGATAGTGTTCTTGACACCCTAGTTTTAGTTTAGAAGATTAAAATGAGTGGGCTGTTGATAGTATCCTGCCTCATACATCCCTACGACCGATTCGCTCGCACAGAGAGGGACTTCTCCGGGTGCCATCCACTAGGCAA
>JAPKID020004965.1:0-11385 GCA_026931265.2 Tropidonophis doriae | reverse complement strand
AGGTTCAGTCTGGATGAATTTTTCTTTTTTTCTATTAAATATTGTAATCCTTTTTCTCTTTGCCTTTGCACGGAAGCTTTGTTGAAATAATGTATTGAACGCACGAAATGTTTGACATGATATATAAGTAACTCATGCCGCTTTAAATGGAAAAATAATTAATCTTTGTATGAAGCCTTGGTGCGGCCTGCACCCCTAATATGGATGCCTTCAAAATATTTCCTATTATCCTATATACCCTTTTCCTCAGAAAATTTTTTAAAACCAATAAAACTTTTTGAATATAATTAAAAAAAAAACCCTAATAGATGTGTATGTTAAAATGCACTAAATTGTAAGCTCTGGAATTAAATTTACAAACACTGTGCTTGCCAGCATGCAAGACTTTTTTGTGTGAGAGAGTGTTATGACATACTTTAAAAATTAATTATTGTTAGAGAAATTATTTAATAAGTTTCAATGACGTAGCTTATATCCTTTCATCGAGGAGGTGTTAACAATTTTTAATATCTAATTGAAATGCTAGAAATTTTCAAATTATTAATTAAAATACTCTGAATTTGGACCACCCTGAATAAAATTTGTTTATCCAGTATGACTGTTTAAAGAGATAAGTTAGCTTATATGTTTCAATTTCTTGACAAGTTAAATTCTCATGTCAATTACTATCTTATTACTAAAACAAATAAAAGACAAAGAATATTAAATTTAATTTTTGTTTTTTGATCAGAATAAACAAGTACCCTGTTTTCCTGAAAATAAGATCTCCCTGGATAGTAAGCCTTTTGAGCGCTTACGCTAAAATAAGCCCTCCCTGAAAATAAGCCCTCCTGAAAATATTGCAACACAGCAGCAACCATGAGGTAACCACGCTTGCCACCTCCTGCACCTCAAAATTAATAAGGCCAAGTGTCTGTCTTATTTTTGGGGAGACACAGTAAGTATATTGAGAAGATGAATTTTTTTTTCATCATTACAATGGTTTTTTGATGAACTATTATTTTAGATTTCATGATTGAACTGTTGGATTCAGTGTCAAAAATGACTTTTTTCACTATGATTCTTTTTGTGAATAAACACTTGTGTCATTCTAAGAGTTTAGTATAGATTGTCAAATATTATATATTATATGACAAATATATTTACTGATATGAGTCATTTGAGATCAGGTTTGGTATACTAGCTAATGGCACTAGGCTGGAAACTGGGAGATTGTGAGTTCTAGTACTGCCTTAGGCACAACGCCAGCTAGGTGATTTTGGTACAGTCACTCTTTCTCAGCCTTAGGAAAAAAGCAAGAGCATACCACTTCTAAAAATGTTGCCAAAAACCCTGCTTCGACGTCTTCAGGCAGTTGCACACCAACCCATACACTCCACCATCATTGGTAAATCTGCCTTATTGTGATTTTGGCAATATAAATTTTTCAACAAATAAATTGATTAAAATTTAGTTATTGCTACTGCTTAGCTAATATTGTAAGGCCCATCCTATTAATTGAAAAATACAAAATTATGAAAAATGGATACATACAAATATTTTCAGTAATCCACAAAGAGAAAAGATGAAATAAAGAGTATTAGGAATGTTTTCTTCATATGGAAATTGAGAGCTAAGTTAAATAGATTTAAATAGTTTAAGGGACAAATATCACCTCTTATCCTGGGATATTTATTTGCCAGTAGATGGCAATGTCCATTCTCCAGTAGTTTTGAATGTCTGAGTACCTACACATGTTCAGCATCCTGAAGCTAGCAAAACATTCTCATTCACTATACAATCCTTGAACAACAATATTAAAAGGATCCATTGTGACAGGAGCACTAGTGGATAAAGTGTAATCACCAAATAAGAGGAAAAAGAGGCATTCTGGGGGGAAATTATGAGCCTTCTAAACACTCTCATATTTTTAAAAGAGTTCTGTAAGTTTTGTCCCAAAAGTTGATAAAAGGCTGAGGAGATATTTTATTGATTTGATTATAACTGTTACTGTATAATTCTTGGAAAGGCTGTGTCACCTGCCTCCTTCCTGACATTAACATAGTACTGAAAGAAAAAATATTATGTCTAAATTCAGAATTATATAATTTTACTGAAAATTGTGTAAAGATATAGACATTTTCAAAATCTTTGAATCTTTACTTAATTAAACAGCCATCATTACTATCTGAGTCACTGGAATTCTGGAAAGGTGTTAAAAGTCAGATTCAACCATGCTAATCTTTATGAATCAATCATCAGTCTCTACAAAGGCAGGTTGATATTTATTTTCTCAAATTTATATGGCCAACTCATCTCATGTGAAGTGATTCTGGGCTTGTACAATAACACCTATTATTAAAGTATACTACAAAACATTTAAAAACAATGAAAACAGTAAAACAGATAAAAATGCTAGAAAACAAATAACAGAGAGAACAAGGTGAATTAATTTGGAAAAAAATATTAGTATTTGTAATATTATAAACTGTGGGAAACTGCCATAATTGTAATCACTATACAAAATGCATACTTCATGTTTTTGCTGAGGAGCTTTAAGATCTATTGATCGTTAAGAGGAATTAAATCACACATCTACCAGTTTTTAAGACCACAGATGTTGGCTTCCTATAGGAAATTGTGAAATGGTGATCCATCAATTATTTAATGATTAAAAACATGCTGTACAGCAAAATCTGCCTCTTTGTTTTCAAATTTTACATACCCATGGATCTTCAAGTATAGGCTTTTTTTAAAGACAATAATAGCAGCAACAATAGGACTATACACAATTAAAACAATTACAAATTAAAAGTCTGGGAGGTGGAGTGTATGATCCCTCCTCTGCACAAGCCAGTTTTATTTTCAACCAGCTTTTGTAAAGAAAAAAGATCATATTCAATGAATCTCCCTGGGAAGAGACTTCAAAAGGAAAATCTCAGAATTCAAAGGACTCTATATCTGTTCACCAAATTCATTTAAGACTGGACAGGAGTGTGAGATTGCCACAAAATCCTAAGCATTTTTCCACATGTGTAGTCATATGTTTTATTAAGTCCTCTTAATTTTCTTAGTTTCAGTGATTGAAATATCTTACTAATCAGCCTATCTTTACAGCCAATAGATAGCCCAATGTATAAACAACCAACCTGTTTTATTACAAAATAGGATTTTAGAAATAAAGACAAATAAATGGTTTCATTCTAAAGGTAAAGGCTTCTTGCCTAACATTCCTTCTGCTCTTATCATCTCAGATTTCACCTTGATAGGCAAAATTATAAATGTCATCATTTAAAATCTATTATTAAACTAATCATCATTCGACAATAAAAAAGGCAGAGCATATGGGAGAAAAATAGCTGACATCAGAGCAGGATAGACAGGATTAGATCCCGCACGATTTCAAGTACAAATAGATCCCTCTGGGACATGTGGATTTATATTTTTTCTCTTTCGGACACTGCACAGAATTAATGAGGATACCTGCAATAATGCTGGCAAGCTGCCGTGTTCTGGTGATGGGGTAGATGCTGCGTGCCTGAACAATTGTTGAAGCTATTTTTTTGGCATGTTTCTCCTCCCCATATGTTTTCAGAATGGACGCAAGTGCCTGTTGATCTAAAGCATTCACAACATCAGCAGCAGTGGGCGTGTCACGATACCTACGCACAAGAACAGCCAATTAGTTCACTGACGTCAGCCTCCATTGACAAGGGGTGAAGCTTCACAGCATTAAGTCAAAGTCAAATACACACTTGCTGCATACAAGTACAGAGATTTTACAATAAGAAAACAGAAAGTGCTTCTATCTTTAAAGTATCTTTTTAAACGTACAAATAGAGGTTCATTCCCAGCATAACTTTCATATTATGAAGTTGATGAGTATAGCAATAGTTCAAATATAACTCAGAAAGACAAAATATTGCATAAAACTAGAAGGTGAATTCATTTCAGAAGCAGACTTTTTCTCCGAGACATGGCATTGCTTTTTCTGTTCCCTGATCAAAAAAGAGAACCTTAATCTCTCTGACCTTTTTCCTCAAATCTAATGTTATGAAAAATAATCTACCATGAAGAAAATGTGATGTATTTAATGATCACTTAAAGGTCTCACCATTCAGAAATGGCATTAAAAACAAAAACAAAAAAGAATTGAAACCAATCAAGTTCAGTAATGTTCCTAAAATACTGAGGGGAGGGGGAAGGAGGCAGGAAAGCAACATTTATTTTACTTTGCCATTTAAAACTGAATAGAAATACATATATGTACACAGACACTTTTGATTTAGAATGCTTTATGAAAGATATTTCATAAAACATTGGTCATATCTGGCTACAATATATATAAGCAGGGCAACTGCATACAGATGAACTAAGAAGAAAATATAGTTATTCCAATTTCTTTGAAAAAAAAAATGGTCAGAAAACCTGGTTTGCATCTACCAGTTTCAATAGTGTTCAAAACAATGAAAAAAATTCTTCAAGAAGTTCTTTTTAGTGGGAAACCTTGAAGGAAACAACCCCTTCAACATTACTTGTACTGTTTTTATTTTCAAGTTACTTCAGTCAATTTCAACCGGATGGAAGTTAGTTTTTTTTAAACAGAAAACCGGATTATATTTTTAGAAATGTTATTATCCACAGAGATCAGTCCAGAGCAATCTTTTCAACATAGCCACTAAAGACTAGGAAATTTTTAATTCTAGATTACAGCACACCAAAAGGACAAACAGTAAATTAGAGGAATTTAGGTATTTTTCCTTTCTTTCTGACCTTTTCCTCAAATTACAGATTGATGTAGAACGTTATATAGCCACCAACATGGAAGCCAAAACTGTGTGCTGGGCACCACACAAGGCCCCCAGTGCCCCGTTTTGGGCTTGGAAAGCCTCCTCACCAACCTGGACACAAAAAATAAGTGGGAGGGTGCATACGTGGGGGCAACGGGGCAGCTATATGCATACACAGGAGGCAGGACACACATATGGGGGGTGCACGCACATTTCATTATGGATGCAATAACAGATGTCACATGCATGTGCACGTGCTTTTGGCACGCAACAACAAAAAAGTTGCCTCTGCCAGCCAAAACAGAACTTGGGAGGTCTATGAGCAGCATGCGCAAGCTCCCTTTTCACAGGTAGAGGGTTGCAGGAGGCCACTGAAGTTGAAAAGAGAGCTCAGAAGACTGTTTTCACTGGCAGAGCACTTGGGCTGCTATAGGTGCACCCAACATAAGTGACATCAACCTGGTCACAACTGCCCTAGCCATGTCCATCCTAGTTCCCTGAGGTCAAACACAACCCTGATGAGCCCTTAATGAAATTGAGTTTGACATCCCTGATTTATTATATCCTTCCCAAGGATCTGGAATAACTGTTAGAGGTTGTTGCAGGATGTAAACTGTTCCAAGTAAAGCTGCCTTTTGCAATTAACTGATAATATTTTTGTCAATGTCAATGGTGTTCAAGTGGTACTCCAGATGTTTTTGTATTGAAGCCTATCACTATTGATACTATATTTGCTTTCTCCTGCCACAGTTGTTCTATTTCTACTAACTACTGTATTATTATGGTTCATTGCAAAGACAGCTAGATGTTTATAGAGTGTATTTCACATTTTTATCTACCTATCAAGTCTTTCAAAGACCTTGGATACACAGATGTTTCTTGATATTAAAGTTAGCATTGTAGGACGTAAAACTGCCTTTTGAAATTAACTTATAGTGATTTTGTCAATGCCAATGTTAAGGTTCTACACCAGATATTTTGCAATGGTACCCAAGTGCCAATCACTTTTGGTACTATATTTGCTTTCTTTTGCTACAGCTGCTCTACTTCTGTTTGCAGATTTGTATTTTGTGATGTTTTCCAGTTCTTTCTCTTTTATTTTGCTTTCTACAGATATCGCCTCATCCACTATCCTGACTTCTTTGTCTTTTGTTAGTGACAATTGTTAGGTCATGGGTATTATGTGCCAGATGTTTGAATGCTTGAATTGAAGTTCTAAAGGACATTGGCTTCTTCATTTTCTTTTACTTCTCTGTTTTATTCTCCAACCAGTTCTTGCTTACAAGCAAATGGTATTCCTTGCAGATCTTCCAATGTACCATGGTTGCTACTTTGTCATGTTTTAGTATAGTCACTCTGTGCAATCTTTTGGTAGTGCCTAATTAGGTAGTATCATATTTTTTTGGAGTATAAGACACACCTAGATTTTGGGGAGGAAAACAAGAGAAAAATATCTGCTTCTGCCTTCCAGAAATTTGCCTCCTTGCAACAGTACAGACAATATACACTGTTTGTAGTATTATATTTCAGACTGTACTTGCACAGATGCTGTCAAAATTGATGTGCTTTCTGGAAGTATAGTTATTCTCTTCTATTTAAAAAATAGCACTTTTTAAAAGAATAACACTGGGCCTATTCAGATCAAGCATTTATTTAAAAAAGCTTCTTCATTTTGTTAAGTTGTCTAGAATAATAAAGCAATCTTAAAAAAAAAAGTCTAATAATTTGAACATTCTATAGGCATTTATAATTGTTGACTTACCTCCTTGCAGCAAACAGCGTGATTAGCACAAGAAAAAAATCCGCCTCCCAGAAATTTGCCAAGTGGAGCAAACAACAGGTTTCACTTTCAATTTCTCCCGATCATCAGCTGTTACAGGCGGCAGGGATTGCTATAGCTTACTGAAGCCTCCGCAAGTCCATTTGCTGTAAAGAGGTAAATTGCTGGGAGGCAGAGGCCAAAGTGTTGGAATTGGTGGGTGGGTGGGTGTGCATTCAGTGTATAAGATGCACCCAAATTTTCACTTTCTTTTATGGGGGAAAAGGTGCGTCTTATACTCCGAAAAATATGGTAACTTTCTCCAGCTTCATTGCAAAGATGACATTTGCTGTCTATTGCTGTCTTCTCAGTTCTAGCTTAGTTGCATTCTTTCTTAAGCCCCGGCCTTGTGCAGGCAGAACGGTCCCCTCTCTTCTTTCAACTTTCCTCTTCTTAACCATTGCCAGGTCTTGTTATCTGCTTTGCCTGCTCATTGTGTGTGTGTGTGTGTGTGTGTGTGTTTGTGTGTGTGTGTGTGTGTGTGTGTGTATGTAATGCTAAATAGTACTTTGCCAGGTCTCTTTTCTGTTCGTCATTTGGTTTTTCTTTAGGCCAGCATGGTCACTTTCATACCGAATAAGTTTTCATGATGTACTAACTTCAGTACATCTTCTTCAAATGCCCTTTTTTCTTCTTGCTCTCTTTCACATTCCCCATTCACTTATGCCCCTTGATAAATAAGAGTCTGTCAACATTTTTGCATGGATGAAGGGCATGATTCACTGTCATTAATTTCCTTAACTTCCTCTCAAGGACTGCTTGAGTTCAGACCACTATTCCACCTGTGTATCTAATGACTGGAATCGCTGAGGAGTTTGCAGCCTTAATGGTAATTCTTCCATTGAGTTTGGATTTCTTCACTCACATGATGTATTCACTACTAACCTTCTTCTTCCTACTATGTGCTTGATATTATCAGTGTGAAGGGTGCCGCAGTATTATATGACTTTTAATTTTTGATTGGGATATGCCCAATTTTGGATGAAATCCATCCATCCATCCATCCATCCATCCATCCATCCATCCATCCATCTTCTTCACCCAGACTCTTGATGTTATTTCTTTAGGGCATTTTGATTCATTCAGGGTGATAAGCGTGGCACATCTGTCTAATCCAAACACCATTGCAATGCCATGACTGTATATATAGACAATGTTGAGTAGTGATTCTATTTCAGATGTGCTTTTGAGATTTGATATTCATGGCCTAATGCAGGGCTGTCAAATTTGCAGCCCACAGACTGGATGCGTCACATGCTGGCCACAACCACGTCTGGTTTAGTGAAGGGGGAAAAAGTCCCAATATGTCATGCTGTGAGTTTGACACCCTTGACCTAATGCGTTCAGTATTATTGGCAGAGGAATTAGTGCAGTGACAAACAGTAGTGATGACAGTGAGTCTCCTCAATGATTCCTCTCCTGATGTTTACTTCTCCCAGTCTATCGCTATTGACCAGCAACTGTGTCTTCTAGTGCTATTTCTAATGTTTCTAATGACTCCTTTTATTTCCATGTCCATCACTGGCAGGGAATCAAATACCTTCTTGTAATCAATCCAAGCTACATTCAAATTGGTCTTCCTTCTGCAATTTTTAAAAAAATCATTTTGTCAATTAGGAACTGATCTTTTGTTCCTCTGCTATTTGGGCAATATCCTTTCTGCCCGGATGGGAAGAGCTTGTTTTCAACTACATGCAATCATCCACAACATTAATTAGCAATCTGAAAGTAGTTGGTAAGCAGGTAATTAGCCTGTAGTTGCTTGGTTTTGTCCCTTTTGTTGGATCTCTGATTATCAGGTGCTAGATATTAGCTAATCTTTAATTTCACCTCCTTGCTGGATATTGTTAAACTGCTTGTCAAAGAGTGTATGTAAAACCCATGCAGTTTATCTTCACCTGATGCTGACTATACTTGATTTTCCTTGTCCTTTTCTCCCTACTTTTGCTATTATTATAAGTTCTTTCATTTCAGCTTTTTAAAAATTCTTATCTGCCTCCTTTACCCAAGCTGCATTCCTGTTGCATTTCTTTGGGTTGTCCTACGTTCTCGAGTGTGAGATGGTTCCTTGCAGTCTCTCCATTGATGGATTAGTAAAAACAAGAGGATCTGCATATAGTGTATAATTCTATTTTGGTATCTGCTGATTTTCTTGGCTATAGCTGTTATTTTGTGCTGTATTATTTCCAGTGCTTTTAAAATCGTCTTTGTTTCTAGGAACATTCCTGGTCAGCTTGTTCACATCAGTTGTCAATTCTTTAGCTTTAGATGACCTTCATCGAGATTGTCCAAGACCCTACAATGTCATAATGGTGTAGTTTTTTAATCGATTTTAATCAATTTTATTTAGTAATTTTATTTGGTTTTAGAACAGGCCCCTAATTTAATTGACATTTTAATTGATATTTTAAAGTATTCTATATATTCATGTCTTTGTTGTTTTTATTATGCCTGTTCACTGCCCTGAGTCCCTCAAGGGAGAAGGGCGGTATACAAATTTAATAAACATTAACATTAACATTTTTTTTAAAAGGGGGTAATTTCAAATTCCCTTTGCAAATAACTATTTTTTGACAAATTCTGAATGCAATATGCTAGGTCCCATGATGAAATGCATTCATTTATTCAATTTGTCTCCTTTATTACGTTTTTTTTTAGAAATACCTCAGGGTGGTGAACACGTTCAACACACTTTTCCTCCGATTTTCCCCACAACAACAATCCTAAGTAAATAGCGAGATTTAGACCTAGGGGGGAAATGAGCAGCGTGGTGGTTTAGTGGTGAAGACTCTGGCCTCCACCTGGAAGGTTGAGAGTTCAATCCTAGGTAGAGGCAGATGTTTCTCTATTAGGGCGCAAGGAGAAAATATCTGCTGTGAACTTCCACATAGGCATCAGGAAGGGCGGCCGCCTGGTAAATACTCAGCTCCAATCAGTTGCCCTAACCTTACCCGAATAAAGGGTCATAAAAAGAGAGATATAGGGGAAAATAGCTGGGATGGAGAGATTGCCTTCCCTCTTTCTTTCTTGAAAAGATTGCATAAATATTTCAGCTCATCTACTTCTTGCTAGGCTATTCTAAACTAGTGCTATACAGTATCTCTAGTTTCTGAAATTTTGCAAATTACTGTTTTCTGTCATGACATCATCATAGCCTCTATTGTCCTGATCTATTTTCAGAGGTAGGTTGACTGTGAGCTGGACAGTCTGGACATTGTAATTCTCATACCTCAGAACAGAATTTTTTTTTTTAAAAAAAAAACAAGTTCAGTCTTCATGTTGACATATCAGATCTCAAAGAAAGATAGAATTCTGGGTTGGCCTAATAATTCATTCTACCTGTTTGCAATTCATAAGACACCGCTTAGAACAGACTCTCTCGGTGCTCAGTATGAATTTCCATCTCAGGCCTGAGCTACATTTTAGGACCTTCCAGTAAGGGCTTGTTGCAAGGGTGGGTTTCAATTTTTTTTTACTACCGGTTCTGTGGGCGTGGCTAGATGGGGGCATGTGAATGAGTGGGTGTGGCCAACTTGACATCACTCATTCACACTCAGTCACATGACCCAATCTCCCAGCCATACCCACCGAAATGGTGGAGAAGTTTTGACCAGGGAGGGGTGGGGGACTCCAACCTCACCAGAGCTAAGGGAGTGTCTGCAAACTACCCAGTAAGGAAAAACAAGTTTTTGTCCTCCCCAGTCCCCAGGAACACTCTGCAGGCTGAAAGAAGGCAAAAACGCCTCAGTTTTTGCAAAAAATTTTTACATTTTCAATGACCATTGTTCTGTGCATGTGCAGGACAGAAAATAAAGATGGCGGCATCCAGGATAGAACAGGTATGGTCATGTATGTGGCTGAGTTACTACCTAGTTGGCCGAACCGGACCGAATTGGTAGGAACCCACCTCTGGCTTTTTCTTGCAGGCATCAGTAAGTTTGGGCACTACTTTTGATCCAGGTAACTACATCCATGAGTAATGCGGAATTCAATCCCTCATTTCCCAGAATTTTCAGTTTTTCTGAATTTTTTTTTTGGGGGGGGAGTTAATGAGGGTTCTGCTTACTTTTTAAAAAAAAATATGATAAAGTTCGCATTGCATGTGAAGTCTAATGTATTTCAATGTTCCTGATTTCCAGGAACTGGGGGAAAGGGGTAATCTGCTTTCAGATGGCATACAATAAGAGAGAAGGGAAAAGGACACGAAGAGCATAAACAAATGGACTATCTTATACATGACATAGTTTACAACAAACAAATGAATTCTTTCTTTCATTTCCTGGTACAGTCAAGGACAGGGGTGTCAAAGTTGATTTTATTGAGGGCCACGTCAGGGTTGTGTTTGACCTTGGGGAGCCAGGTGGGCCAGTTCAATGTCACTCGTGTGATCAAATGCAACTTTTGCTAGTAGCTTGTTTTGTTAGCACTCTGCAGTGCGGCCCTCCAAGGCTCCGTTTTTGGTGGTGACAGCCTCCTGCATCCCTCTGCCGGTGAAAACAGAGCTCGGAAGGGCCACACGGGGCAGATCTAAGCAGCCCTGGGGCTTCATCCAGCACATGGGTCTTCAATTTGACACCAAGTTTAGGAGATGTATCTTCTTTTGAATGCGGAGCTCAGAACAAATGCTGTCTACCATTTGTCAGGTAAAATCACAAGGGGTCAAATCTAGATTTAATTCTTGAGAACATCTCTCGAAATCAGTGAAATTAGAGATAACTAATTTACTTTCTCCTATCTAAAAATGACCATCTCCATGATTTCAAATGGTAGATTCTAAGTAGGGCTAAACAGGTTTGA
>JAPKID020004963.1:0-11387 GCA_026931265.2 Tropidonophis doriae | reverse complement strand
GTAAATAAAGGAGGCCTTTTAAAGACAACTAAGTCAAAAGCTGAATATAAGAAAGAAGTAATTGAGAAGCGAGCTGAGAATTGGAAAAGCAAAGCTATGCATGGCCAATACCTGAAAAGTATTGAAGGCTAAGATGACCAAAAACTAACTTCGAACTGGTTAAGATCGGAGAACTGAAAAAAGAAACAGAAGGCTTTATTTTGGCAGCTCAAGAACAAGCCTTATCCACAAACTGCATGACGGCAAAAATTCAACATTGTTACCACCAACAGCAAATGTCGCCTCTGTAATGAGAAAGATAAGACAGTCGACCACTTGATCAGTGGGTGGAGCAAAATTTCACAAACTGACTACCTACAACGCCATGACTGCGTTGCTAAGATCATTCACTGGAAACTGTGCCGAAAGTTTGGATTTAAGTATAGCAAAAACCACTGGGAACATCAAGTTGGGAAGATTTTAGCGAATGAGAAAGTCAATATCTTGTGGGACTTCAGAATTCAGACTGACAGGCACTTGGCCTACAACACACCTGAAATAACAATAGTTGAAAAGAAAAAAGTATGGTTCATTGACATTGCAATACTTGGTAATGCACGAATTGAAGATAAACAGCAAGAAAAAAATCACCAAGTACCGGGACTTGCAAAATGAAGTTGAGCAACTGTGGAAAAAGAAATCATGTGTTGTCCCAATTGTAATTGAAGCCCTTGGAGCAATACCTAAAGGACTACCTTGCTATTTGGAAATTCTAAATTTACCTGACTTGAACATTCTGATTCTACAAAAAACCACCCTTCTTGGAACAGCTTATATCCTCCGACATTACCTTAATACTTCCTAGGTCCTTGGTTAGGACTCGAGTTGCTGAGCTACCAACGAACCCCATAGGCGTCTAGTCTGTAGTGCCTAATGAAGGGGGACGGGGATGCCCATGTGGCGGCCCTACAAATCTCAATGATAGGCGCCTGAGTAGCCCATGCTGCAGAGGTAGCAGCGCTCCATGCGGAGTGGGCAGTGATGCCCTGGGGAACCGGCAGGCGCCTAGCTTCAAAGGCCAGTGCAATGGCCAATTTTATCCACCTCCCTATGGACACTCTCTTCCCCAGGGAGGATGGGTAAAAGGAAATGAAAAGCGCCTTGGATTTCCTTATGCTCTCTGTGTGCCGCAAATAAATGCGCAGCACCTGCCTGACATCCAGCCGGTGCCAGAGGCGTTTCCCTATTGTGTGATGGTTCCGGGCAGAAGTCCAGCAGAACCACCTCCTGAGACCTGTGAAATATGGAATTTATTTTGGGGAGAAAAACTGGATCCAGTCGCAAGATGACCCGATTATTGTGGAACATGCAAAGGTCCGACCTGGAGGACAAGGCTCCAAGTTCGGAGATGCGACGAGCCGAGGTGACTGCCACCAGGAATGCTACCTTAAGGGTCACGAACTTAAGATCAACTGACCTCAGCGGTTCGAATGGCGCTTCGGTCATGGCCTCGAGAACCAGAGAGGCTCCAAGTTGAGAATCTGTGGACCACTGGAGGGGGGGCGGAGATTTCCCGCATCCCATAGGAACTGCTTAATCAGAGGAAGTTGTGACAGTGGGAGGGGCCCCTCCCCCATAATAATCGTGGAGAGAGCAGCTACCTGTCTCTTGAGAGTGCTATGGGAGAGACCCTTATCCAACCCATCTTGGAGGAACTCTTAAGATGCGTGAAACTGAGGCCTCACAAGGATCCTCTCCTGAGGGCTGGCACCACTCCGCAAAGGTACACCAGGTGGAATCATAGATTCTGGTTGTGGAACCCTTACATGAGGCCTCTATGGTGGAAGTCACCCTCTGGGAGAGATGGGCATCCCTTAGACGTTCCTGCTCAATCTCCACATGGCTAGTTGCAGCCACTGTGGCTCAGGGTGCACCAGATTCCCTTGTCGGAGACCTATGTCCTCCCCCGGGATCCTCTCTGGGTGGGACACTGACAGGCACATGAGGTCTGCAAACCATGCCCTGCAGGGCCCGAAAGGCACTACTAGGATGAGTTCTGCCCTCGCTGAAATAACCTTCCGCACTACCCCAGGGAGAAGGGAATGGAAGGCATAGAGCAGGCCCTTCGGCCATGGGGGTCTGAAAAGAGTCGACCCCCTCTGTCCCCTGAGTTGGGAACCGAGAGAAAAACTGGGTCACTTGAGCATTCTACAGTGTGGTGAATAGGTCCACCAATGGCCGGCCGAACCTGGTGCAGATGGACTGGAACAGGTCTGGAAGGAGGCTCCACTCCCCATGATCAACCGTGGCGCGGCTGAGCCAGTCGGCTTAATGGCTGTTCACACCCATGATGTGCTCCGCTCTGAGCAATTGTAGATGTCTCTACGCCCAGGTGCCGAGCGCCATCACTTCTGTGTGAAGAACCCTGGAGTGCGTGCTGCCCTGTTTGTTGATGTGGGCCTTCGCCACCACATTGTCAGTCAGCACCAGAATATACCGGTCTCGAATCAGGTCTTTGAAGTGCCACAGTGCTAGGTTGATTGCGCGCAGTTCCAGCCAATTTATATTGTGCTGGAGGTCCATCCAAGACCAGCGGCCCTACGCCATCCAGGACTCCAGGAGAGCCCCCCACCCATACAGGCTGGCGTCTGTAGCCAGGATGAGGCGCTCCAGCTCCCTGAATTCACAGCCCTTGTGTAGTGCCGGGGAGAGCCACCACCTTAACGACAGCTGTACCTATGGCGTCACCAGAACCTGTAACTCAGAGTTCCTGGAGTTGGACCTCTGATGTGGTAGAAGCTGCCACTGGAGTGGTTGCACATGCAGCCGAGCCCAAGGTACTACATCTGTGCAAGAAATGAATTTCCCCAGCAAGCTGGAGAGCACTACTATGGGAATGAAACGCCGTCGCCTAACATGTCTAACTAGCTCTAGTAAACTAATCTTATGTTCGTGGGATAGGAATACCTTCCCTGACCTGGAATCTATGATTGTCCCTAGGTGAAGAATCCTAGTGCTGGGAATCAGGGAACTCTTGTCTAGGTTCACTGAAAACCTGAACTGTTGGAGAGTGGCCACCACTAACGAAATGTCCTCCTTAGCGCAGTCAAAGGATGCCGCCTGGAGCAATATGTCATCAAGATAACATTGAATTCTGATGGAATGTTCACAGAGATAGGCCGCTACCGCAGCCAGGACCTTGGTAAAAGTCCTTGGTGCAGACGCCAGGCCAAAAGGAAGGGCCCTGTACTGATAATGCCTACCTAAGTAGGAGAACCTGAGGTACTTACGATGGCCTGGGAAAATGGATATATGGAGATAGGTCTCTGTCAGATCGATAGAGGCCATGAAGTCATTGGGTCTAATACCCGCCAAAATGGATTTAAGAGATGCCATCTTAAATTTCCTATAGACAAGGTAAAATTTTAAAAATTTTAAATCCAAAATTGCCCTCCATCCCGCTGAACTTTTCGGAACTACAAAAAGATTGGAATAGAATCCCAATCTCACTTGGTTCAGTGGCACCAGTTCCACTGCCCAGATATCTAAAAGATGCTGGATTGTTTGCCTCATAATTCTGTGTTTGTCATGGCTGTTGGCAATGGCAAACGACTGAAAGCGGTTCGGAGGGATAGAGAGAAACTCCAGTCGTAAGCCAAATCTGATGGTGTTCAGGACTCAAGCGTCTGTGATAAATTCACCCCAGGAGTCAGCAAACAGTATAAGCCTGCTACCTATGGGTGGGGTGGTGGATGACCTATCTGCCCCAGCGGTAGGGGCGACCACATCCCCCTCAAAAGGGCCTCTTCCTCTGGGGTTGGAATCTAGGCCTATCTCTAGAAGAGTGCCTATCCGACTGTCTGTCTGATCTAGAAAAATACCTGCTTTGCTGTGGTTCTTGATCTGACTGCCAATAGGACTGCTTGCAAAAGCAGTGTGAGAACTTCTGGTCTGACTTCTTCGCTGGCGTGGGCATAACCTTCTTCTTGTTTTTGTCCTCAACCAGAATTGGGTCCAATGGGGCCCCAAAGAGAAAGCCCCCCACCTAAGGCAAGGAAGCCAGATGCCACTTCGCCTTTTTTTCAGCCTGCCACCCTCTCAGCCACAGGAGGTGTCTGGAAGTCACCGAGGACGCCATTGCCCAGGACACATACTTCATGGCGTGCAAGGGGCGTCCACAGAGAATTGAGAGACTGCAACCAGCTTGTTGAGATCCTGATGGGTACGTACCTCCTCTGGCGGGATCTGTTCCTGCATCTGCTGGACCCAGAGGATGAAAAATGAAGCTGAGGCAGCAGCCTTGATGGCCACAAGGAAGACTGGAACATTTTACGAAGTGTCAGCTCCGCCTTCTTGTCATTGTTCTTCAAGTAGTTAGCCACATTACCGGACACAACCGTGGATGTGGAGGCCAATGCCACCACTGGAAGGTCAACCGTGGGAACCTGTAATGCCTCAGAGAAACTAGGCTCCATGTTAAAGAATCTCCTGTCACTACTACTAGGGTTAGGGAAAGTGCCTGGTTTTTCCCACTGCTCCTTAACTACTTCCAAGAACAGCTTAGGGGCCAGAATTTCCTCCTTCTCAGGAGGAGGTTCTGAATAAACCTGGCCTTCTGGCTTTTTTCCCTTTTCACCATCCTTGGCACCCTCCTTGTCACCTTCAACCTCACCCAGTTGCGCAGAAGCCCTAGCCTTGTGCAACAGGGATTTGAACAAATCCGGTGGAAGAACGCCTGAGAATGCAGGGGCTTCTGGCTTAGATGGATCCTCATCATCGGACATATCTACTTCCCTCTGCATCTGATCTCCAGCCATGGAGCCCTTGCTAGCCAGGGAAGGTGAAATAGGTCTATGGCCTACTAGGGAAGAGGGCCCAGGCCTGGCCTGAGTAGCACTTGTCCCTGCAGTGGCCCTTGCCACTGCCAGGTTACCGCGCGTTCCATCAGCCACGGGCCCTAGGCAGGGGTGGGGTGGTGGTGGTTGTTATTAGGGAAGGCCTTCAGCTGAGAGAGACCACTGTACCACAGACCACCGGCTGTGAGTCCCTCTGCGTGAAGTGGGGCCCAGGGAGCCAGCTGGGCTTGCTGATTGTATACCTGGCTCCCCGCTATGTATCAGCAGCCCTGCCCGAGCTCCTCGGGGTGATCACTGAGGTGGCGGTTGAAACCCCCAGACTGTTAGTCATGGGGGATTTCAACCTGCCATCGGTAGGCGAGACATCCGAGGTAGCTCAGGAGTTCATGGCCTCCATGACAGCCATGGACCTGACCCAGGTAATTCAGGGCCCCACACACGAGGGAGACACACGTTGGATTTGATTTTTGTCTCTGGACAGTGGATGAGTGATCTTGGTAGAGGGGAGCTAGCCATTATAGCCCTGTCATGGTCGGAGGCGTGGCTTCAGTTTCACTCTGTCTCGAGGCCAATTGGGCATCACAATAGCCCAATCCTGTCGAAGACTGCAAATTCCTCCAGAAAATCAATATATCCAATGAAGGATAATATATCTCATTGTGTAACTGGTTCCACTCCTGAACTGGGCATGCTATTGAAGATTTTTCTAACATTCCATAGGAATCTTAAAATTTGAAGATTTTAAGCACTTTATAAAGTTTTGTGTCTTATACTCTGAAATGACGGAGAACATGTTTACAGGTAAAGTATTATTAGATCTCCCTGTGGTTTCAAGGAAAATTATGTCCAATTCCTTCAGTCTCTTTTCATAGGATTTAATATCTTTCTTCGGTTCACACTTTTTGTCTTTGTTTGAAGTTATTTCAATTGCACTGATTTTTTCTTATACTGCCATCCCTATTCTGACCAGTGTAAAATGAGATGAAATTATTACTTTGTTTAACATGGAAATCAGATTTCTAAGGATGAAACCTAAAACAGGATATATAACACTGCTGATTCAATCAACACTGTTCCAAGATATTTTTCACAAGCATTCTTCACAAACACTTATCTCCTTTTACACCAATGCAACTTCTTTCTATTTCCTAAGTCCATGATGGCGAACTTATGGCTCATGTGCCACAGGTGGCATACAGAGTCCTCTCTTCGGGCACGTGAGCTGTCAGCCAGCTCAGCTCCACTGTGCAAGTGTGTGTGTCTTCTGCTGCCCACTGTTTAGGTCTCTGGGAGAGGCACATGCATGCACAGAGGGTACATGTGCATGGGCGGAGGGGGAGCACAGGGGTGGTGCGGCATGCCCACTTCATTTTTGGTCATAGGAGGCTTCAGGCAGGCTTCTTAGGCACAAACTGGGTGCAGGGGAAATACAGCATGCCCCTTGTGCCTCGTTTTTGATTCCAGGAGGTTTCAGGGAGGCCAGCTAGGCACAAAACGGCTGTGGTGTGTGTGGTACTCCCTGTGGCCAATTTTAGATCCCAGGAGGCTGCAGGGAGCCCAGCTAGGCCCAAAATGGGGCACGGGAGGTCCGTGAATGCATGTGGAGGGAGTGCAGGGGGAGCATGCATGCATGTGCAGAACATGCAGGGGGCGTGCATTGCATTATGTGTGTGGGTATGCATGCACAACTTTTGCCATGTGAGGACAAAAAGGCTAGTCATCACTGTCCTAAGTGAAGAAATCTACATTTTCTCTGTGTATGTGTATGTGTATGCATATTTGATTTTTAAAAATTTCTGGAAGTTTCTCTCCTCCCCATTTTTATGTGATCTATAAAATTAATGAGCATTCATACCAACTCCAATTACAAATTATTAGTAACACTGAAAACCAGAAGTCCCAGGATAGAATTTTGTAGCCCCTATTCAATTTGATGAGGAACCACTGATAGAAGACAGGTTTATCAATCTTCCTTTCACTTGGTTTAGGAGAATAAATGGCAGAAGTGTTCTCAATTTAACCAATTCCCAATACCTTACTCCCAGTAAGTTTTGCAAAAGAATGGCAGCACAGGCAGCAAGTGGTTGCAATCAGTTATTCCTGGCACATCCAAAATGGTGCTAGACTGGCCAAATGGCACCACCTGGCTCCAAAAGTAATAAAACAGTAAACTATTTGACCATGCAAACACCTTGCTGGGGATGAGCAATCAGAGTAAATGAGAATTAGAAGACTAAACTCTGTTTTATTAGCCAGATTATTACCCTGGGCTATTTCTTCTTTTTTTATTTATGTTTGAGATTTTTAATTGTACCATTAAACTTTTAATGCACTCATTTGAAGTAAAACCAGCTATACATCTGTTTTCTAGTTTGAATCAAACAGTGAAAGCTATGAACTGTATAAGTCAATGTTCAGTTATATCCTTTGTGATTAGGTTCATTATGCTTTGGGCAAACACCTTTTTACTAGCTCTTTGTGCAACCTAGAAACCAAATCCCTCCCTTGGGTACCCTTTGCACAGCTGGTCATTCACTTGCAGTGGATGTCTTCTGTGGACTGGAGGAATGAATGAGCATACCCATCTCATACCCTACCCATTAGTCTTAGGACTTCAACTTTCCTTCCAAAATCCATAGGGTCTACCTGTAGCTTTTCTTTAAAGTAGTATTTATCCCAACAGTCAACAGTAATAATGTTAGAATGCCACCCCAATTCCATTTTTCACAAAAAGTCTGAAAATACTAAATCTATAGGACCAAATGAAGAAAGAAAACCCCCAAAGCTAAAGAATAAACAAAGTGCTCCTTTGGAGTATGCACAATCTCATTAAATAGAGAACTGAGTTTACAAACTAATTCACTGAAAATGTGAAATTTAAAAATGATTATTTCAGATATTTTATTTTAACCAGAAAATATTTGTGGGATATCCATACATACTGTTGTGTCTAGAAAAAGAAATAACAACAATAATAATTCTCTTGAACTGAGAATTTTTCAGAGTGGAGTTTTTTGTCATATATTGAATTACATAACTTGAAACAATAGAAATAAAACCTTAAATGACTCTTGACAAGGAAAATCTAAAACACCCTTATAGCTACAACAAAGAGAATATGCAAACACTTGGAGGAAATGCATGGCTTATACACAATTATGAGCTAAAATATCTTAATGGAGGAAAATCCAAAATACTTATTAATCTAATAAATGCATTACTCATTAAGGTACAAGGAGATCAATTGAACATGTTCAGTGGACAAAGAACAGCAAGAGTTTTAGAAAACATTCCTTCCTTTTGTAAGGTTGCCACTGTTGCTGATTGTTATTGTGTATGCATGTGTAAGTATCTGTAGGTTTCATGCTTTTGGACATGGGGTAAGTCAGCAGGTTCTTAAATAGGTGAAGATTTCATCCAATCACATTAAGTGATGCCAATTCATATTTTTGGGCAAGTGCATGATTGAAATAGTGTGCTCTTTTTAGTTTGTAATCTTTAAAGTTTTTTTTTAATTGTATGAATCCTGCTACCTTGTACATGTCTCAAAAAATCCCAAATGTGTATGCGTTTTTTGCCTAAACAGAAATGTACATTTTTATAGAAATTATCAATTATGCATTTAAACAGAGATACGGTGGGAAAATGTTACTTCATTCTTGGAGGACTGAAGGTCTCTTTCAATTTAAGAGGGCCTCTTTCACCATTCCAGCTAATGAAGGACTTCTATACTGAGGAATGCAATTTATTCATCAAGAAAATGGCAATAGAATTTATCTGATGACTCTTAAGGAATCTGTTTAAAAAACAAATACCCGTCAGGTTCATTCAGTTCTAGTCATAGAGAATAAATTGACATTTGATTCATCAAATGAGGTATGGAAGTTGGTAATTAGGAAAAAGATGACTGACTGTATTCTAGCTGTGCAATGTCTTTCCTGAAATACTTGACTGGCATTTTACAGGCATCAGATCAATGTCTTTGTTAATTCTTTCAAACATTTTTTCTATTGTTAAGTATTTTAAGAAAGACTTTAGGCAAGTTTTGAGGGTTCAGGAGCCTTCTGAAGGGCTACAGAAAACAATGTCAGCATCTCAACAAATTTGGCCTAAATTCTTAAGCCTATTTTTTCAAAAGCAGAACAACTTCAGGAGGCCAACTGTGACCATTCTTCAGCCTTGAAACTTCCAATATTCCAACATAAGGACCAAAGTCATACTACCGACTGACATTCAGTGATTTTGTCCAGTAATTTTGATAGTGCACGTTGGGATAGCTCAGAACTATAGGTAAATTGACTGGCCATTTTAATTGTAAGGGGAAGTTTGATACTGATTTTTCTTCATCCTGATTTTAGATTTTTATTTATGCTGGTCTATGGCTGTAATAAAGACTTGATTTATTTTTGATTTTATTCAGATTCTATTTTCTTCTTAGGTTTTATGTTAATTCCAGACTATATCATAATCCGTGATATAAAATATGGAAAATATACTTCCTTTTTAATAGTAAAATATTTCTTTGGCCTTTAATATAGTATTATGTTATAATATCTAATATTAATCTATTAATCTTTCACATAATTTAGTTAATTAATCCTGTGGACCTCAAGGATACATAGCAAAAGATCAAAAAATATCCCTTATCATACAATTGTCCTGCCAATCCGATATGAATGATGTGTGAATAGTCTTTCTCTTAGGAAGTGTACAATACCAAAACAGATTCTCCATTAGAATCAGAACGCTTGATTCAATTTCAGTTCCCTTTCTTTGAGCAAGCAATGGTCTCATGAACAGAGTACAGGTAGTCCTCAACTTACTGCCAGGTTGCTGCAGGAGGCCGCCCAGACCAAAAATGCTTTGGGTGAAAGAGGGCTATCAAAACTAAAATAAAAAACAAAAGGAGAGATGTTTCCCCTTTTGCATTTGAGCATTCAAGAAGGGGCAGGAAAGAAGAAAGAGAAAGAAAAAGAAGAAAATATGAGAAAAAAGAGAATAAGGAAGAATGGAACATGGGGAAGGAATAATAAATTTAGAATGAAGAGGGAGGAAAAAGAAGGAAGGGAGGGAGGAAAGGAAGGAAAGAAGGAAGGAAGAAGAATATAATGAGAGTGAGAGAAGTTGCCTTAGGACTTGGCCACCACAGGTTCTCCCCCCCACCCAACATGAGTCCTGTGTCATGCCCACCCTGGCCATGCCCATCCCAGCCACACTCACCATGATCATGCCCCACACCCACCCTGGCCCTCTGTAGTCAAACAACCCTGATGCGGCCTCAATAAAATTGAGTTTGACACCCCTGCTCTTCTCAGATTGCTGCTGGCTGGAACATGCTCTTGTCTTTCAACCAATCTGGATATGTGGAGAAGGAGAAACTAAAAGAGAAGGAAAAATGAACACTGTTCTTCTTTCTTCAAAGTGAGTCCCCAAGAAGGAAAACTGCTCATCTGACTTGATGTTAAGCATTTGATTTCCCAGGCTTTGGATTTTCTGTCCATTAACTGGACTGATTGGTTGTCACTTTTCATTAACCTTTTCAGTCACTGAACTTGAAATGGAAGTTCTGCATATTCACTACAATATGCAAGTCTACTTAAGGCTTGGATAACAGTTAACTTGTTTTTAATCTAAGTCAAAGAGGCTCCCAGGTCCTTAACAAAGGAAGTAAAAAATAGGCTATTAATTCCTTGTTTAAATCAAGTCCCACAGCCTGTTCATAAACCAACAGGCAATATTTTGGCCCTAGTCTCTCAAATATGCTTCAAAACCTTATCACAGAAAAAGATTAGAGCTTTATTTGACATAATTAAGTTTACAAGACCTTATGTAAGGTATATAAATAATCCTATGAATATGTTTCCTTTTTATTAATTTACACTATTCCTAGCTGTTTATTGTGCAACAGCCCTCTAGTATATTAAAGTTTATGTAATGGCAGAAAGTATACTATGGAAATTTTGCTAACGTACAACTCTGACAGAGTTCTACTCCCGGTAACTCATAGGACAATGGTTTTTCTTTAAAAAAATATGTTTTGCAGGTTGAAATAGTACCTCTTCTTCAACAGTAGTCTCAACTCAAAAATTCACCCAAATATGTGTGAATCGTCACTATGCAGTCTTTACCAGTACTTTTCCACCCAGAGTATGTTTAACATGAAGGAAGAAGATTTTTATATCCTCAAGTGAACGACACAGAATGACCATTGGCTTACCTGAAGGGTCCTTTTCAGCACACCACGACGAGAGTCCAAAGTGATGGGTTATTTTCCTGGTTGCCTAGGAAACTGAGGAACTTTTTTTCTGTCCTGGCCATGCCTCCCTGGTGCTCGTGTCTCCCAGAATCTGACAAAGAACTTGACTATGAAGCCGGAAAACAGTCTGTAGCAGAACAGTTAACACAACAAGGAAACAATAACAAGGGTATACAAGACCCCAGAAACAAACAATTTGGGAGGGTTGGACTCTCGTCGCGGTGTGCTGAAGAAGACCCTTCAGGTAAGCCAATAGTCATTTTCCAGCACACCACATTGAGAGTCCAAAGCGATGG
>JAPKID020004962.1:0-11388 GCA_026931265.2 Tropidonophis doriae | reverse complement strand
AATCCATATCTTTCTCACTCATACAGAAGAAATTAATCTGCTGCATATTCAACCTGAAAACCTTTCAAACTGTCAGATATATCTGACATATCTCTTGTCAATATTTTTCCTGGCTTCCATCTCTTAAATGATTGGTCCTATATTGAAGACTACACATAATGCTTTCATGAGAGAAACCTGAATGGGACCTTCTCCTTTGTTCATTAAACACCTACAGTAGATCTGTGTTTCTCAACCGTGTCAACTTGAAGATGTCTGGACTTCAACTCCCAGAATTCCCCAGTCAGCATTCAAGTTGACAAGGTTGAGAAACACTGACCTAGATGATAGTTTTTCATAGACAAAAAGGAACTATTACTGACTTAGGAGTATATAAGTCACTGCAAGGAAGGAAAGAGGAAGAACTATAAGTAATAAGGTCAAAAAATGCAGAAAAGAATTATATTATTGACAGCATCAAATTGAGATACAAAAGGTAGGTTTGTTACCTGAACACCTCAAAATGAGCTAAAGAGACAAGAGTTTAGGAGGGGGGGGAACAGCATGCTCCAAACTTTCCCCAAATCCCTAGGTATATTAGTTCCAGTTCTCATCTTTCATACTTGGATGCCAAGAACTGATGTTTTAAGCATTTACAGCTGAAAAAGCTCAGAATCGCCCAGCTATGCTAACCCAGTTCCTGTCCCTGAGGAGGCTGATACTAATGGCATTTAGTTTAGAACAGAGGTCTCATTCTCGCAGCCCGCAGACCAATTGCGGCCCGCAGGACGATATCTTGCGGCCCCCACCGTGATATGTAAGTATAATATTAGTGCGTATAATATTATATTAATAATTAATAAATAATATTAATCTCATATGCGGTCCAACCTCACCCAGACTCTACCTCCAGCGGCCCCCAGGTAAATTGAATTTGAGACCCCTGGTCTAGAAGATCCTCAGACAGCCAGAAAACTGTCTGGGTGACCTCAGACTAGCATCTCTCTCAAGCTAAGTTATGTCCTTAAGGGTAACAACGATTATCTGAAGCTCCTAAAGCAAAGGCAAGACATAACTGGTTGAGTTAAGCACATCTGCATTATTAGAGGCAGGCAGAAAGCAAGGGCACTCCTTACCTTATTCTGAACACCTAGATTAAGGGCAGCTTGAGGGTCCTGGATAGGTGAGTCTAAGATGTCACTGATGCAGTGTTCTGCTTCATCAGATCTCCTGTATGAAAAGGAGGCAATGCCAGTTAGCATAATAAAAACAAACAACAGCTGCAGACCTGTTAATTTCCCAGATGCTGACACTCTTTTTCATAAGCTTAGGAACTGGCCAGATTGTAGTTCAGACAATTCCCAGACTGTATTTTTATAAAATCCATTCAGAGAAATATACATAATTCTTTTCAAGGAAAGATCATAACTATTAATGGGCAGGGAGAGAAGGTTTTTTTAAATGACATCTAGCCAAAGCAAAGCACTAAAATAAAGAAACCCTAGGTAAATTCCACTAGTCATCACAGGCATACATTGTCTCATACATGCATTCAACAATGAATATGGTTTCAGAGACAAAAGTCATTTGCAATTAAACCTCAGTCAGTGAAGTAGTCAAAACAGGAGCATGTTTAAAAAACAAGAACAGAGCTTGTGCAGGCTATACATGCAATCACAAATCATCCTTGCCAATCCATTGTTGCATTCCTGGTTGCATTCTGGTTTATTTATTATTTATTAGACGCAAATCACCTTTCATTCAGGAGCTTAAGCAGTGTATACAGTATATGCTACTTCTTTCCATTAGAAGATTAGTTAGGCTGAGGGAGAATTACTGGCTCCCAAGCCACACAGGAAGTTTCTATGGCTGAGGATGGATTTGGATTTAAGTCTCCCTAATGCCATTGTTACCCCTTAAGCACTCTCTCTCCCTCCCATTATTGGACTCATGTAAAGGTGTCCCTGCAGGTTTAACTCCACCAGTTGTGACCAATTTAAGGGGGCTATGCTCATCTCCATTCCTTAAGCCAGAAGTCTGGAGCCTGTCTTAAACTAGTGATGTCTGGAGATGTTTCCATGGTCTTGTGGCCAGCATGTCATCACCCCTGACTGATACCTTTTATATATTATCCAGTCTGCCACTTCAGCTTTCTATTACAGCTGCCTTTTCCCTTTCTTGCAAAGCAATTTTTTGGGAGACTTTAATAGTGCCACTGAATGAGAAATAGTTGAACTCACACATATCAAAAAGTTTCAGCCAATCTCAGAAGGTTTCAACAAGCACAAGGGCTTTAATACGCTACAATAATTAACTGATAATATAATCTGCTGCACATATAACCTGTGCCTGCATAACCCCCTTTTTCTTCCCCCCACCTCACCCCCATTTAAATCCTACATCAGTCTAGCCACATCTGGTGAAGTGAGCTGCATCTCGTGAACGCTGATGCCTTTTAATAAAAAGTGTCAGAGAAGGTGCTGCCAGATGCCTCATTTTTCACATTCCATTTCAGATGCCCAGGACTCTGACTTGCCGCAGTGACAATTACTTCTCCATTTCTTCTCCACACAAGTATTTGCATGCACGGGATGTACAAGGAAGTATAATTAGAAAGAGAAATCTTTAAGAATCATATTGGGACCATTCATAAATAGCAGAGGAGAAGGCTATGAATAAAAATAGTATCCTCCTGGAATGATGCCCCACAAGATGTGTCATGTGGAAGTTCTGCAAATAATAATTTGACCTGATTTAACTTTTTAACACAAAAAATCCTAGTCTGGCCTAGAAAGGCTTCCTCTTTGGTGTATGTGAAATGTGTGTTTTCTACGCATACAAAACCACAGTGCAACAGTATAGAAGTTCTTATAATACATGACAAAATACTTGACAGAGTAGAACAAAAGACCATCTACTCCAATGTTCTGTACCCTAGCAGCTATCACGTAAATCCACAAAGTTCAGAATTAGGACATAATAGCAATAGCCTTCTTTCTTTGATTTACGTGTTAATTTATCTTGCTATCCTTAGCAACAGCTAAGGTCTCCAACAGCTGGTATTTTAAGATAGGCTGTTTTTGATTCTAGATTAATTTACTAGATTAGTAGCCACTGAAAGTCCTGTCTGCCATGAAGTGGTCTTCTTTTACAACCGTCTAAGATTGTAGCCCTCCTCATTACATCTTCCCTTTTTGTTTCTGTATAATAATTTATTTCCTTGACTCTCCTTGCACAGGGCTCCTTGCGCAAGGAAAAAGGGAGGGAGAAAAATGCATCTCTGTCACATTTTCTATCAATGCTGAACATTATTTTATATGCTTCTGCTGGATCTTTTCTTATATGCCCTCAATCTAAGTTAAGAAACCCAAATACTTTAATGTATGTTTTTGAAGTCAGGCAACAAAATTTCCATAGTTTTTTTGTCTCCTAATACCTGCCTACCTTTTGGTAGTACAGGTAGTCCTCGATTTATGACCACAACTGAGCCCAACATTTCTGTTAAGTGAATTTTATGACCTTTGTCGCCTCAGTTGTTGAATCACTGCAGTTGGTAAATTAATAACCTGGTTGTTAAATTAATCTGGTTTCCCCATTGGTCACAGAAGTTCACAAAAAGGTGATTACATGATCTTGGGACTCAGCAATAAATATGAATCAGTTGCCAAATATCTGAATTTTGATCACATGGTCATAGGGATGCTGAAAAGGTCATAACTACGAAAAACAGTCATAAGTCATTGTAACTTTGAACAGTCACTAAACAAACTGTTGCAAGTTGAGGACTACTTGTACTTTGCAGACATCTGTCTTAACAGGACAGAGCAGCGGAATTACTTACAGATGACAAGCTCCCACTACCCTAAAAGGCACAAGATAGCAACCAGCAAGCTACTTCTCCACTCCAAAGTGGCAGGCATTACCTGTAGCTGGTGGAATATGCTTGGATCATTTATCAAAGCAATAAAAAGACTCATCCAATACTATAATAAAAATTGCTTCTGTGTATGAGCCATTTGCATAGAGAAGGCCAGGAGACATGTTTCACTGCTCCAGATGCATTTCGGTCTGGATTACCTCCAGCTGCAGCCTACTATAGACTCTGTCTGGGATTCAGTGACTAAGCTGTTGTTTAGTTATGCAGAGAGCTTACCTGCATTAGTAGCAGTATTATATAAAGAGTATTATTATGCAATATTATGCAACTTTTCTATAATTAGCAGTATTATGTAAATTCTCTATTATTAGCAGTATTATGTAAATTCTCAGACTCTGCTATGCTCTTTGGCCTGACTATAAACCTGAATAGGATTGAAATACTTGATCAGCCTGTGCCAAATATGAAGGCCATAAAACCAAAAATCACTGTTGATGCCACCCAGTTGACAAATGCAAACAGCTTCAAATATTTGGGAAGCATCATCTTGAGTGGTGGCTCTTTGAAGAAAGAAACTGACTCCAGTACCAAGACCAGCCACGCGCTGGGGCAGCTGCATACTTGAATACTCAATTATAATGTCCATACCTTCACAAGTCTACAGAGTTCTAGTTATCCCTTCTCTCCTATGTGGATGTGAATACTGTGTCAATGACACATCAAACAACTGGAGAAATTTCACATGGGTGCTCTCAACTCCATCCTTGACATCTGATGTCTCTAACCTGGAGGTTCTGGGTCACAAAAAGTCCACCAGCATTGAGTCCCTTATTATCAAGATGTGGTGGACGGGACATGTCATTCAATGAAGGACCACTGTATACCTTGCCAATTGCTGTATAATGTACTGGAGGCTGGAAAGAGACCTTGAAGTCATTCACACAGGCTTTTACAAAGATGCTGTGACGGAAATCAATGTCACTGTGACATTCAGCTAAGGGAATCAGAAGCTGTGATTGCTGACACAACCTGTTGGTCAGCTCTGTGCTATGAAGCCTTGGTCAGCTTTGAAGAAAGGCGCTGATAAAAGCTGTTAGAAAACTGTGAACTGCATCACAGAACAACATCCACAATTACTACAACAATGGGCTTTCAGCATCTCCATTGTGTTATACTCTGCATTCCAGACTTGGAATGCAAAGCCCGGTTCAGAGAAGTTGGAATCAGGACTGTCTGATGGGGATGGCATGACTCCCTTGGCATGTTTGGAGAGGCCAGGGGATGAGGACAATGCTGACAGAAACCCTTCAGGCATTGGAAGAGGTGGTTGACTGGATAGAGAGCTGTCTGCCTAACAGACACAGGAGAAGATGGGATGCTGACAGGCAGTAGGATTGATAGACAGCAGATCCCCTCTGATGAGAAACAGCTGCCTCACCCATTCGATTCAAGGACATGGGGAGCCAAGAGTAGGCAAACTCAGAGAAAGGATGCGAGGCTACTCAAAAGAAGGACACCCCAACTTTCCTCACAAGGAACACCTGGAGTGGATTGATTTAAGGAGAAGCCGTGGAGAGTCAGCCTTTGCCAGGAACAATTGTTTGTTTTGACTTACACTTCCCCAGCTTTGACTCTTGCCTTTTGCCTTTTCTAGCCTTGAGGACTGCCTTTTGTCTTGTACCTTGCCCTTACCTTGAGGACTGCTTTTTGCCTGTTGCCTTTCCTTTCTGTGTAGATTGCTTTTTGCTTTGTACCTTGACTTTGCCCTGAGGCCTGCCTTTTGTCTTGTGCCTTGACTTTGCCTTAAGAACTACAGTTTACCTTGTGGGCTCGCTTAGCCAGGAGAACTGGACTTGGGGCCCTGAACCTTCCCATGTGAGTGTGCTCCTACTCTGTGGACTTTCTCTGTTACATACTGTTGTTGAGGGAGTGAGGGTGGATGCTTTCAAGATAACATGGGGTGGAGCCTTACCAGTGGTTGGAGGCAGAGGTGGGTTTCTGCTGGTTCGCCCCGGATCGGGTGAACCAGTAGTGGTGGCAGCGGGAGGCTCTGCCCACTTGTCCAGATGCTTTTGCACATGCACAGAAACTTTTTGTGAATGTGTGAGTGCACACAGGAGCAAACCGGTAGTAAAATAAATTGAAACTCACCACTGATTGGAGGGCCATTTGTTGGAACACTTACTTAAAGCAATAAAGTACTCCCTAGAAGCCTGCCGTGCCTTCACCACTTGGGTCATAACAGTATCCACAAATGAACTACACAACAACATCTCTTCTTTGAATCTGAAGGACTACTTATATGTAAAGAGGAAGCAGCTCTGCCTTCACATTATCTTTCTCACGGATAATCATGTAAAAGGGCAAGACAGACTTTGGACAGTGAGGAGCAATTACTGCTTCCAATAAACCCACTTTTAGGCTTTCCTCGAAGAGCCTGTACTTCTAGAACAAATGTGCATTAGAGGAAAAAATTACCTCATCATGCTTCATTCACATAGGTAAACCATTTGTATCCAATGCAAATTAAAGTGTTCACTGTAAGCTTTGTAATGTAGATTTAAAGCAGACTGGAAAATCAAATAAGAACAGCTGGGTTACCTGAAGTTGCCCATTGCAAACCTAATTCTGAAACATCTTCTCAACAATTACCAGAATAATCTACTTCAGACTAAAAATGTTAGTTTCCCGAGGACAAGAAATAATGGGAACTGAATATGGATTGATCAAAAAGAGGATAGGATCAACAGCCAGAGGCCAATAATGAAACTGTAGTTGAGTGCCCACTAAAATGTATTAGCTTTTAAAACCTTCCAATAGTGGGATATTTGATTGGTACCACAGAATAATGGTTATCTGGCAAGTTTCAATAGCAATAAAAAAGGAGAACATTTGCAGGAGAAGGCAGCTTGGTGTCCTCCAGTGGTTTTGGCATTCAGTTTCCATTAGCTACATTCAGTATGGTCAGCCAGTGACCAGGGACTATTTATAATCCAAAATCTATAGCTTATTTGACTGCTCAAAGTGATCCTAATAATGCATTATCCCCTTTCTGCAGGGAGCTCCAAAGTCCAGACATGCAGGAATGACTGAGATTTTAATAAAATAGGAATATTTGGGAGAAGTCCCACTATTTCACTCAAGTACTGTTCCCAGGATTCTGTACGAAAACCTTCATATATCCATTATATTTCCAAGCAGTTTCTAGCAGAATAATGAATAATATAGTTGAAAGGGTCCTTTGGAGATCTTCTAGTCCAACTTCCTGCCTAAGTAGGAGATCCTATACCATATCAGCCAAATGGATATCCAGTCTCTTCTTAAAAACCTCCAGTGATGGAGCACCCACAACTTCTGAAGGCAAGCCATTCCACTGGTTAATTGCTCTCACTATCAGGAAATTTTTCCTTAGTTCTAGGTTGGATCTCTCCTTAAGTTTCCATGTGTTGCTTCTTGTCCTGCCTTCAGAATAAGTTGACTCCCTCTTCTGCGTGGCAGCCCCTTAGATACTGGAAGACTGCTACCATGTCACTCCTAATCCTTCTCTTCATTAGAGTAGACATGCCCACTTTCTGCAACTGTTCTTCATATGTTGTAGCCTCCAGTCCACTCTCAGTATTAGAAGTCAAAATAAATTGGGCAGCCCTTCCATCTTCCACAGATCTTCTCTAGTAAGAAAATGAAAGGAAATAATGGGGCTAGACCCTTCCCTTATAATAATCCAAAGTAAAGAGAAGAGTTCAATATTAAGAGGACTTGCCTAAAGCTATCTTTTGGATTTGTGGCTAAAGCAAGATTTCAAATGATGTCAGCCATTGCACTCTTGACTTTTAAGAATAAAAAACTGAGTGCAAGGGAGGGCTGTCATTCTCTCATATTTGGGAAAATGACGGTCTTCTGCAAGGTGATTTTTGTATTTTTGGGCACCTCTACCCAATTGAGAATGCAGATTTTTAAGTTGTTCATAGAGGCTACAGAAACACAGAAGCTTTCTATACATAGACAGTGCACGGAACTGGTGATGGATGCAGAGGGATGGCAGAAGTAGAATTCTGTACTTCCACTACCCACCTTGCATACTTGTTGATGTTTCCCTCCAAGGAGTGGGGGAGGGGGGGACACAAGCGATAAAGTATTTTTCTTCTACTGATGTGCGGTAGACTGTGTGGGCAGAAATGATTCCTAATTGCTCTTAGCCTGCAGTGCTTTGCCAACAAAAGCAAAACTCCCATCTTCTCTGGGCTAATTGACACACACTTTAATTTACAGTTTATAAAAATAAGTATCCTATTAATATTAATATTAAATAACCGAAAACACATTTGGTTACCTACTCTGGGTTAATTTATATTGCTACTCTGGGCTTCTAAGCATACCATTAGGTCTTTATAAAAATGTAAATGGCATGAAATCCTTCACTTTAGCCCACAAAATCCTTCTGTATCTATAAATTTTAAAGGTAATGCCTTATGAACCATCAAATTTAGCTATTTCTACATTCCCAGAACTACATAGGCCGAGTCTCCATAATCTGGTTCCCTCCAGACTTACTGGGATAGCAATAGCTAGCAATTTTGGAAGCTTCATTTCTAACATCTCGGGAGAGAACCAAGTTGGAGAAGGGAGAAAAAGAACCTGAGGCAAAAGCATCTTGGAATAATGAAGCATACTCCTCTTCCTCACCAAGGTATACAAAGCCATACTTCTCTTGCAAGTGGCTCCATATTCTCAGATGTGCTAAAAGCACATGGCAGCCTTTCTATTTCCCTGGAATAAACACGGAGAGAGATAACACAGCTTGAAGGGATGTAGAGTAAAGCCAGGGTTGATCTAGATACATACCCTCCATAGGTCCCAAAGGTCAAACTACGCTTCCAAGAAAACATGCTCTCTTCTTGCAGGCTCTTCTGTGCCTGTTGAGGCTTTGTTGGTCTCCTGCATGTAGGCTTTGTTCTTTCTGTGCAGTATACACTGGCCAGCCTGTCTCCAGAGGACACAACTGCTATCCCCAAATCACTTCCTCCCTGGAAGTTAAATGGCTACTGCCTTTTTTTCCTGAGACACACTTCAAATGAGAAAAAGAAGAGCCTATTCTGCGCAAGAGCAGGAAACTCCTGGGGAGACACTGCAGGTTACCAGGAATGTGAGCCAGTGAGCAGCGCAACCACAGAGAAAACGAGAGAGGAGGGGCTTCATTTAAAAGAAAATAGGAGAACTGAATGAAATAAACATAAAGGAAGAAAGTGAAAATACATACTAAAGCATAGCATATCCTCTATAGAAGTACTGTAATCTGGGTCCCCATCATGTTTACTATATTATGGTTTACCTGCCACAAAAATACACAGAGAGATTTCTGGTATATCGTGTAAAATAGATTCTTAGATGCTACAGGGATAACATTTGCAAGGAAGCAAAGATAGAAATGAAAGAAGAAATGTAATAGTCTAATACATATTCAATCTTTATTGAAGAAGGACAAAATGATCCTCATTCTGAGAATGTATGTGGAATGTTTAAGGAATAGCCCACATGTTTCAATGGTGCTAACAATGCAGAGGTACAATATAATTCCATTTAGCTGCCTTAAGTCACATCCTGGTCAATAATCTTTAATAGATTATTTTTCTCACAAATAAATGAACAGAATAAAGTAAATATAAATTATTTTTCTTCTGACCCATCCCTACATTAAGTATAACTAGATCTTCAAATCTATGTTTCCTACCTTGAACCACTAAAATAAGAGAAGATCTTTATGTAAAATTCTTCTTATCCAGGATGAGAATCTACTCATATCCTAGAGGTTCTGTAAGTAGAGGTCTTTGCTAAGACAATTCTTTGGCCAGTGTTATTAATATTGCCTGCTTCTATCATCAAGAATATTAAGATAGATTGGATTAGGGTTCTAAAGCAGACTTCTTGCTAATATTTTGTTCATATTAATATTTTGAATCTTGCTGTTCTATATCAGGAATTAACCTAGTGAAATTAACCTAGTGAAATTAACCATTTCACTAGATAAAAAAATATAAAAAGGAATAATACAAAATAGAATCAGAGGCAGAAAAAACAGAAATTCTATTTTCTTAATTACTTCATGCAGAAATAAATATCAAACAGAATTACCCCTAACTTATTTATTATATCATTTTTTTTGTATGAAAGCTCAGGGTGAAATACATGAAAGTATCATCTTTACTTTATCCTCACAACAGTAATTTCTGTTAATAGGCTGGACAGAGGGATAGAGTTGGTTATATATCATGTACTAAGCCTTAATATATGTTTTTTAAAATTCTGAATTATTGTGGTAGATTTGCCAATTCAAGATCTTCTGGCCCTAGATGTATTTAGGACTCTAAAGATAAATTGAACTAAACCATGAAACTATGAGTATATATATATAATTACTCTCTTAAGAGATGTTTGGGGCTTATCTTTAATTATGATGTTGTTTTCAGATTTTTTTTCCTGCTGTGCTTTCTATTTTATTGATATTACCCTTAGGCCCTTGTAAAAAGTAAAAGGAACAAAAATACATAATTAAAATACATGCAACCAAAATCAAATTTGCAACAGTCATTTAACAGCAAGAGCAATATGTGAAAATGGCTTTTCTCTGCCAGATAGCCAGGGTAACCTCATTTAGACATGAATGATCCAAAAGTAGTAAGTTATAGAAGGACATTCTAAATATCTTTTGCTTGGCTCTTAGCTGAATTTAATGCAAAGCATGTCACACTATATACTGCTCTATTACTTAATGTTTAATATTTAATAATATATTAAGACTTTTAACACTGATGAGAAACATCCTGCCAGAATAAGGGCAATAAATTATTGCCTAAAAGTATGCAAAAGGTCCTTTTATATAAATCCTTCTCTCATGCCACAATCTTAAAAGACCCCAGTCATCATTATTTGGGGTAAATTTTTTTAATAAATATAAATATTAGAAGGAAAACTAAAAGGACAAGATATAGTCTTTAAAAAGTCAAAGTTGCAGAGGAAAATACAGATGTTAAATTTAATCTGAAAAATGTAATTCTCTCCAGTACCTGGCTGCACATATCCCACCAAGCTATATTGTGTTAATGGCTTAGGCTTAGCACACTATGGAATCCAGCCATTGTGGTTTATTTAAAATATTCTATTTAAAGCAAACTATACTTAGCATCACGCAGATCTTACTTTGCTGAGTACTATAAAACCCATGGGACAAATTGTTCTCTGTGTTTTAAATAATCTATATATTAATAAAGTCTACACTGCTGTCTGTTTTGATAGGTAGCCCTGGAAATAATTTTATAATAAAATGTTTGTGTCACCCCAATAACAAACTCTGGCCAATTTTTTGGGCAAGAAGCACTAAGTTGAAGCTTGGTTTGATGTTAGCTTATGAATCCTGGCTTTCTGATCCCATGGCTTTGTCAAAAAATCAGAAAGACTTATTTCCTCCTATATTTATTTATTTATTTATTTGATTTATATCCCGCCCTTCTCCTGGAAGGACCCATTATTTCTGAATA
>JAPKID020004961.1:0-11388 GCA_026931265.2 Tropidonophis doriae | reverse complement strand
CTAGTTTTTGAGAGAGGGCTGTTTGATTTTAACATAGTTTCTTGGGTTCATCTTTAAAACCAATGGTCCTTTCTGTCCAGAATGTGAACTTTGCTGTCTTCAAAAGAGTGACCCAAATCTTTCAGATTCAGATGGACTGTCTAATCCTGTCCTGATGAGTTTGTTCTAGTGTGATGTGACATGCGTTTGTGAATGATTGTTTTCTTTGTCCAATATATAGATGTGCAGGGAACAGTGGCTCAGCGGCTAAGACGCTGAGCTTGTTGATCAGAAAGGTAGGTAGTTTGGTGGTTCGAATCCCTAGTGCCGTGTAAGTTCTCCTTAGCTGCGCTCCCTAGTGAGGGGGCGCAGCTCCCTTCCTAGTGAGCTCCCTTTACTTGTCCCAGCTTCTGCCAACCTAGCAGTTCAAAAGAAAGTAAAAAATGCAAGTAGAAAAATAGGGACCACCTTTGGTGGGAAGGTAACAGCGTTCCGTGCACCTTTGGTGTTTAGTCATGCCAACCACATGACCACGGAAACATCTTCAGACAGCACTGGCTCTTCGACTTTGAAATGGAAATGAGCACTACCCCCTAGAGTTGGGAACGACTATAGCACATATGTGCGAGGGGAACCTTTACTTTTAGGATTTAGGATTAGGATTTATTAAATTTTTAGACCGCCCTTCTCCCTTGCGGGACTCAGGGCAGTGTACAAGCAATAACAAGAGCAATAATATAGAGCATAAAATACAATTAAAAATAAAAATAAAAATATATTAAATAGATTGGCCTGATCTAAACCCTGTTAAAAACCCTTGCTAAAACAATTTAAAAACTAAAACAATTTAAAAAACTATGCCAGGCCAGCTGCACAAAACAGATAGGTCTTTAAGGCCTGACGGAACTGGCGCAGGTCAGTGGTTGTCCATAGGTCAGGGGGTAGGTCATTCCAGAGAGCAAGAGCTGCCACAGAGAAGGCTCTCCCCCTGGGGGTCGCCATCCGGCATTGCCTGGCCAACGGCACCCAGAGGAGACCCTCTCTGTGGGAGCGGACTGGTCGGTGGGAGGTGTTTGGTAGCAGGAGGCGGTCTTGCAGATAGCCAGGTCCCTTGCCATGGAGCTCTTTGAAGATAGTTACTAATACCTTGAAGCACACCCGGAAAGCCACAGCCAGCCAGTGCAGCTTGTGCAGGAGAGGTATCACGCGGGAGCATCTAGACGCTCCCAGAATCCCCCTCGCGGCCACATTCTGAACTAAATATACTGTATATACTGCTGTTGTTCTCTGGCATCTAGTGGCTGGGGCTAAATACCAATCTGTATTGTTTGGAAGCTTACCTGGTCCTTTAAGGATCATCTATCCATCAATCCTCACTCCAAAAACAAGTGCATTCTGGGAAGCTACACTCCATTTCCTTTAGCATTCAGACGAAACAGAAGCACCAGGAAGAATCCAGCCTAATCCATGGCACACATTCATCTGAGGTCAAAAATCCACATCCCATACACATGACATTGCTGGTGAGATTTAAGTTTATCTCAGTGGTGGGGTTCAATTTTTTTTACTAGAAATTCTGTGGGCAAGGCTTGGTGGGTGTGGCAGATGAAAGATACTGTAAAATCCCCATTTCCACCCCGCTCCAGGGGAAGGTTACTGTAAAACCCCCATTCCCTCCCAATCAACTGGGACTCAGGAAGCAAAGAATAGATGAGGGTGGAGCCAGACAGAGGTGGTATTTACCAGTTCTCCGAACTACTCAAAATTTCTGCTACCTGTTCTCCAGAACTGGTCAGAAGTTGCTGAATACCACCTCTGGAATATCTGTATTTGTCAATTGTTATGCTCACCAGCAACTCAACACTGCTTATTTTGTTTGGGTTCTTATTGTATGTATTTCTATTTCCCCCCCCAATTTCACCATCCTGTCCTTTTAATAAAACATCCAGATCTATGCACATGGTCTGTTTTATTGGAGGCTGTGGATGTAGCTGCATGTCAAGCTGCACACAGAGTAACATGTAGCAAGGAGAAAACACCCATTAGGAACTTTTTTAAAAAAAAAAATCCCATTATGTAAGAAATTGGCATGTTGGCATGATAGAAATAAAGAACAACAACAAAATATCTATGCTTAGATCTTTCTGTTAACATCCATATTGATTGAAATACTCTGGATGAATCCACAAAGCTTCCCCTTTCACCCACCTTCCTGAGTGGAAATGCTTTCTTCTGGACAAGGAATGCAGTCATAGCAGCAAACTGGTTCTCCTTCTTGAGCCCGCTTGAAAAATCCAGGATGACAACTTTCCACACATTTGGACTGAGGCAGAGACTAAGCAGAAAAAAAATAAAGGGTATTTCTAAAAAATCTATTGTTTTTTTTAATTCTACTAGGTCAGGTGTGTCAAATTCAATTTCATTGAGGGTTTGACCTCAGGAGTCAAACTCAATTTCACATCAGGTTTGACCTCAGGGGGCCAGGGTGGGCATAGCCAGCTCAATGACACTCATACCAGGGGCGCCTGTGGCAGTCCAAGCACTCTACCAGTGAAAATGGGCTCCCAAGCCCTGTTTTCACCTGTCATGACCTCCTGAAACCCTCTGCCAGCAAAAACAGAGCTTTGGAGGGGTCCTCACGGTTCTCCCAAGCTCTGTATTCACTTGCTGAGGCACTGCAGGCCTGTCTGCTGTATCAAGGTTGGCCCCTCGGGCCAGACCTAAGCATCCCAAAGGCTGGATCTAGCCCCCAGCCCTTGAGTTTGACACCCTTGTCTCTCAAAAAGGTGAAGTCAAACATCTTTTTCTGCAGCAAATGACAGCTGACATGAGTCCTCTGTTGGAACGACATAGCAATAGCACTTAGACCTGGAAGGCTTAGTCAACCTTGGGATGGTCAGGAACTTCTGGCAGTGGGCAGAGGGCAGCCTTCAATACTGCAGTCGTTAACCACTGTGTCACCACGGTTCTAAGTCCCAACTAAGTTTCCAAATAAAAATCCTTTCTGTCGAAGAACTACAATTAAGTGACACCAAGTGGCATGGACTCAGGCCCGTATTTATTATTCATTAAATTTGGAGCCTCCATTTGGCTCAGATTACTTTAAGTAACAGACAATCAAGATAAACAAGTTCATTCCAGATTATGTGCCCTTTTATAAGCCAAAGGCCAGATCTAAGGAGCAATTCCTTTTAAATTGTCCCACATTAATTCAAATATCACGAAGGACTTTTCTATGGGTCAAAGTCATGTTTCAAGGCTTCAAGGTCAAAACATGAGACTATCAGCAACACATTCCTTGGAACATAAGGTCTTTTTGCACCACTTTTATGAAGATAACAGATTGCAGAGGGGACACAAAGGGGTCAAAATCTACTTCTCAATGAATAATCATTTAGCATACCATGTTGGATATGGCTGAATTCCTTAAAACAGTGTTCCATCTTAAAGCATTTGAAGAATAGGACTAAAAACCTCTCAAGCAGTCTAACAAAACTGTAAATTTCTACTCCTCATATTCCATTTTCCATAAAGCTCATTCACTTTGGTGACCAGACTTAACTCATTTCAATTGAGTCCTAAGCTTTTGGAAAACAGAGAAAGGACACCAATATTTCTCCCACCTTGTTGAGCAACTTTAAATGGAAAAGAACAGTTTGGTTGATAATAAGTCTCTGTCTTTCAAAACTCCCCAGTTGCTCTTGGATGGGATCCTCTTTGGGGAGAAACACCAACCCCATGATGTTGAGATCTCCTGCTACATCTCCATTTTTGTTCAAGTACAGTTCCTCCTGGGAAAAATTGCAAAACTCATTCTTCTTCAGAAAGGGATGGAACTATAATGGAAACATCCAGGAATTTTAGAAGCAGAATCCTTCTTTTCTTACCCCATTTGGGTTTCTTCACATTTAAATCTTTTTTCTGTGCTTGTCTAACATGCAAATAGTCTTAGTTGGAAGCACAACTGTCACAATTATCTTCAAAAGTGAAAAATGTTCTACAAAATGTGTCAATCATTTATTAAAAAAATATGTGTCAACAAAACATTGACAAAATTTAAACTGTGGGAAATTTTTTAGATCAAATCAAAAATAAATTGATCAAACATAGTTTATTTATTAACTTTTTGAAAACAACGCAGTGATTTCTCAAAAGCATGGGTTTGTCAAGAAGAAAATTGTCAAGCTAATATTCTACTAAGTAGACGAGATGAGAAAAACAAGTAGGTGAACTAATTCTACTTTAATCTAAGGCTACATTAATATAATCTTTCAAGTTTGAAAATAGCACTCTCCTACCAACGTTTTTTACAGTCTGAAAATTTGGGGAGGATCTTTCCAGAGTTTCTTTCTCTCCTTCAGCAGGATCTCTTTCCCCAGCTCCCCAAGCTCATTCTCATAAATCACTACACTTCCTTAACAGATTGTGGGAATGAGATGAAAAGTATCCTAAAAGGAGGAAGAGTTTTATAACTTAGTCAGTAAAGTAGAGAAGTTCAGTTTATCTTCACTGATTTTCTTAATGCAAAGATTAGCAATATGTCAGTGTTCCAGAAGAACGCAACTCCAATTAAAAACTCAAAGACCAGCATTTTCTTTTGTGTGTGTGTGTGTTTGTGTGTATGTGTGAAGTTTTTGAGCTGATCAATAAATAAGTCAGGGACACTAGTATAGATCTATTTTTAGCTTTTTAGCTCTCATCAGCTAGCCATACCTTTATTGGGATTTGAACCAGGGCTATATTACATGCTAGGCAGGAGCCTTAACCTTTAGGCCACCAGGTTCTCTTCCTGATCAGCTGAGACAGGAGGATAAGTAAATACTTGTGTCACAACACCCTGTTAAGCCCCAATTAAGGGAGGAAGCATACCGAAAAGGAGAGTAGTATGCTTGCAAAAAGGACCTAACCCCTACCTGCCATGGCTGCAGCCTCAGAGACCCCAAACTGTCTTTGCTCTCTTTTCTTCTGCTCTTGGATGTAGAGGAATATGCAACATTCAAGGTGTGGACCAGAGTCTTAACGACACTGTAAAAACGATGTTCATTTGGAACCTGTCTTCTGTTCTTTTTCTCTTGGGTCTCCAGTGGTGATTTCTGGGAGCATCTTCTTCGACCTTTGACAGAAAAGACATGCTTTGAAAAAGAACAGTGAAAAGAATGATTTTCAAATTGGGGATCCACAAAGAAACTGGCTTGAAACGCATCATCATTTGGCCTTTTTTTCCCCTGAAAGTCAAAGTTCCAAATACTATGGATGTATCTGAAGAATGTGTGCCTTCTCATTTTCAATTCCCCCAAGACTGTCATGATCCAGACTTTCCCTTCAATTGGTCCTGGCAAACCTTCAAGTGCAAAATGGATATGGCGAAATCTGTTCATAAGGGAAAAATATTCTATGAAATGAACAAAAACATTGACTTGTCTCCATTTAGAGAGGGCGTCCCTGAAGGGTGCTATATGTCTGGTCATTGAGATTTGTTGTGATAAAACAACACAAATGCCATTCCTGACAAGGGCAGGAGTCAAACTCCTCATAAAATTCTCTCCCTCCTCTGTGTCTGAAGGAAAGACACCAATCAAGGTCCACCTGAAATGCAGGAGCAGTTTAACAATTACTGGATACTGGACCCCTTCTTTGGGGAGTATCTGGTAGAAAAAGGGGAAACGACTTCCATCATTCAGAGCCACTGAAACAATTCTATAACTGATCTGAAAAATAATAATAATATTTAAGAATGTTGCATTATACTTGGGGTCAGATCAAACTAAAAATACTAGTTTTTAATAAATCAATCTTGGTTCTCAGGAACCCATTACATTTATTTTTATTATCACAGTATATCAAGGTACAGAATATAAAACACATAACACCGAGATAAATGAATATTCTATGTAGAATTGGAATAAAAGATAGAAATTAAATAAGAAAGAATAAGAATAAAGAATGCTAATCATATTTCTGAATCACTTTCACACTGTACCACAATCTGACCCAGATATGGAGATCTCCATTGAATTATTATGTTCATATGATGAACCATGTTATATGTAATTTTAAGATCTGGTTTAATATGAGGATCCGAATAGGTTGTTGATCTAATGTCTGACCTACCATACTGATCTGTCTTTCTTTCTTGTACAATTGACATTCAAATAGTCTTCAATTATCCTTTATGCTACTGTATTTTTTAAGATAGCTGCATCTTTTAAGGAAAATGAACCTTACCATTTTCTTCATTCCCCCTCCCCTCCACAGCTCACCTGCCTTAACATTTAGATACGATCAATATGTGCATTGTGTTTTCAGGGCTGAGACAACTTAAGCTGCCAGAAATACTAGATCACAAGTCAGCTTTGGAGTAGCCTATTACTTTTTTTATTAGGTTGGCATAAGACCTTAAAAACAAAATATATGCCCTTCTCACCTAAATGTCTGACAATACAGATTTTTCCCTCTATGATCCATGTCCTGGTTGCATTAGTCAATAACAAATTAGTATTCATATCTATCCAGATATGTTATGTGGCAGACAAAGTTCATTCTAGCGTTTGTCAAAATTAAATGCCTTTCTTGGGAGGCATGTTTATTTGATGTATATGCCAGATAGAGACTTCAAATATCTCTGCAACTCCCTAAATAAACATACATTCTTTGTAAGGGATTAAATTAAATATTCCAATCAGCTAATAGGCTTCCATTTGTTGTTTCTTTTTTTAATATAGAGGAACTACTGTTATCATCTTTCACTCAATATGTATATGGCAGCTATTATTATGGTGTGGAAATCAATCCATCAGTAGAACCCCCACCAGTAGGAATATTGCTTGAATAGTTCAGCCAGTAGAAAATCCAGGGGCTCCAGGGCCTTTATTGCTCTTCAAATGTTTTGTGATGAATTTGATCATTAATGCATCAGGGCAAAAATTGTTAAAATAGTTAAAATGTTGACTAATATGCTTCAATTTTTTAAATAACATGGTTAATTAATGCTAGTGGTTACTATGAGAACATATGACATATAGGTTTTATCAATGGCAGGTAAAATCACCATTTTCTTGAATATGGAATTTGTTCACCATTGAAAATATCATTATTTTGGCTCATATACAATATTTGAGCGTCCCATAATTGCTGCAACTTGCTTTTGCACAGGAGATGCTTTGATTGGGCACAGGACCTCTTCTGACATGCACAAATGTGCAGCAGAAGCCTCCCTCCCCCCCCAAGAAATGGGGCTGGTGAGAGAGAATACCACCACCATCCCAGTCACTTTATCAGTTAAATACACAAACTAACCTGTGGGACTTTGTAGGTGCCTCCTAATGTTGACATCTGGATGGAGATGTCATCAAGAGCTCCATCAACAAGAGTCAAAATGTTGTCCCTCTTTCCACAGCTGTAGTTGGGAACATTGGCTTCTCCAGTAGAAAGCATGTCTAGCAATGCATCTGATGTGCCAATGGTGCTCAGGTAGTTGTCATGGATGTTGTAGCCAAGTGTGAGATTGTGCAAGAGCTGAGAATTCTTGTTGACCTCTTGAATGGCAAAAATGAAGCGTTGGACCCTTGATGGATCAGAAGATCGATTACTGTAAAACAATTTCAATTATCATCATCATCATCATTCTACCCACAAGCCTCTTCAGTATTAAGTAACTCTAAAATTAAATCAATTTTTATGTTTATAATGATCTGGCATTACATATCAAAATGGGCTGAGTAGAGGCAACTATAACCACTTAATGACTATTTTTAAATATATATATATAGTTTTATTTATAGTTTTTTCTTTAAACTAATATTGTCTTGGTCAATATATTTTAATCACAGTACTACTAATAATAATGTTATTTACATATATATAATCATAAGCTTTCAATTTCTAATATTTGTGTATATATGGTCATTATAATGTGTTCTATTATATATCCATATACATAATACTTCTTTCCCAGTTTCTACTTTCAACCTCTTTTTTCTAACTCTTAATAAGATAACCACCCTATTAAGAAATATTCTATATCTCATATTATCTCTTGCCCTTTTTAGAATTTCAACTCTTATTGACTTTTCAGTAAATCTTTTATGCTTCTTCCTTGGGATCTTGTAACCCCTTACATCACATTTATTTAATCTAAGTATTTCATCTGCCACAACATCTATTTCTTGCTGTTGGATCTCTAGAGTACCCATCCATAGCTCTTTCATCATTTTAAAGAGAACTTTTTCTTTATTCTCTTCTATGTTTTGAACTCTTAGAGGATAATCTGGATGACTTTTTAAAAATGTTAATATTCACATGACAAACTCAGGATTGGTGAGGGAGAGGATAGCCAGGACTTATTTTAACCTTGTTTTCTACTGCATTTTTGGATTTTAGTCTCTTCCACAAAACAAAGGAAAAGTGGGAAGTTATGGAAATCCAAACAATTCAATAAATTAGTCCGCTCCAACAAAATACAAGTAAATGAAAACAGAAGAAAAGAATTAGAGTATTAGACCTGCAAATGGAAGGAATGGAACTCATCATACTGAATAACTTACAAGCAACATTGATTAGAAGGAGCCATGTTGAAATTCAGTATTATACGTGGTATTGCTGATGCACTGGTGACTATACTAATAAGATGGTCTCCTGGCCTGTAATAGCTCTGTGGCTTTTTTCCATCACGGTTTTCAAAATTTAGCAGACACTTCATTCTAATCTTCCCAGAGACTGGCTGAGACACCAGCAGCATCAGAAATGTAAGCAGAAGGTCCATAATTCTTGGGCTGAATCAATCGGCTTTGCATTTCTACAGAAGAATTCGAAGAATTCAGAGCTATCTGAGAAGATAGACTATGCAGTGGTTTCTAATCCAAGCAGAGGCAAACTGAGTTTCATCTGAAAAGGAGAAAAAGCACATTCAACAATACATCCCCTCCCTGTCCCAAAATGTGAGCTCCAGAAAATGTGACCTGGGCATTAATTATTTATTCATGGAAGATTTGTTCTATGTTCCATCAGTCTGATATGTTCATTGAAGGCAGTTACTGGAGAAGTCAAAATACCTGAGATGATGATAATTACACTGAGAATCAACTTGTCCTCAAGGGACCCTGAGATTTTTTTCCATGTGGAAAGGAAGAGCTGAAGAAAAGCATGTCATGATATGTCCAGAAAATGATGCTGGAGGAAAATAGTTCAACATTGAGAAAAAATTATTTCTGCTGTGCTTCAATGTGATATCTTGTCTCCAGAGACTGCTATGTAAGGTCACCAAGAACTATGGAGTTTGGTACTACTGAAGTGGAGGATTCTTCGCTTCAATGTTGCCCCACTTCTAATGCCAAGGAAGCAACTATTATCCTTGAACCCTGCTTAAGAATATAAATAGAGTTTTATTGTTGTTTTCTTATTAGATTTTAACCTTAAATTGACTCTGATGTTAAAACCGCTTGCACCTCAAATGAAATTTCATTTCCAATCTCTACTAGAAACATCAACATTTGGAAAAAAAGTTGGCTTAGGGATAGGAAAGGGATAGTCTGGTGGCTGCATTGTTGGATAAATAGGGAGAAAGTTTATTGAATAGGAATGGGCTTTGAACTTTGCAACTGAGATTTTGGTGGAGTTCATAGCATGGTGGAACATGTGATCTGCTACACTCTCACAGACCATGGTTTCATGGGAGCTTGCTACATTTCTTCAGGTTTTGTTAACATGCTTTGTAAGGTATTAAGGTTTACCTTGTGAAGCTTTGTGACAAAGCTTCAATACCTCTCTGCTTTTATTTCATCCTCTAAATGCCACCCAACAGTCCTGTCTAGGGTCACCTGAAACCTCCTTGGGAAAGGTGTATGCTCAAATGTTGACTTGTGATGGCCCAGGAGAAAGGACAGCAGAAGGCAGGTTCCATTAGGCTAGTTGCCTAACAACAGAGTCAAGATTCTGACCAGTGGCAGTTGGCTGCAGCAACATTCCGAGGAGTGACAGTTGATAGAAGAGAATGTGGGTTGCCTCTCTTCTCTTTGCTGGAAATGACATTAAATGCTCAAATGTGATCCCCGTGTATGAATTCCCCTCTTGACCCTTAGGCCATTGGAATGGGTAACACTTTAATCTTAGATCAACTTTGAACTTGGACCAATTTAACACTTGGCTTTGTTTGACGTCTTGTTGTGCATATCGTTAGAAGAAAATTTTGGTTCAAAATCAGGCAGGGTCTTCCAAAAGGTACACAGTGCAAGCTACTTGAGGCAGAGGCAAAGTTCATTTGACATGGTTACTTTTATAGAGCAGCATTTCTATTGTCCATAGAAAACACATGGACTCAGCCTGCCTACTAGGGTTACTGGAGGGTGCATGGGGTCTGATAGAGAGGAAGATATTGCTTCATTCCAAAGAGAGGGTTGTATTATTTATCTTTTGGTGTTGACCTTGAGGATGGGAAATTTATGTGAGGAAATGTGTCACTGGAATGAGGAACTTGTAATATCTAGAGAGGATAAATATCCAATAAATAGTACTTAATTGGTAGTAATTCCAGCATTTTTCCTTTTCTGATGCAAGATCCTTTTCACTTTTCTGATGTTTACATCAAAGGCAAGAAGTATCCAAAGAGGACTGAAAGACAAGAATTATGAAAATTACAGTGAGAAGAAACTTCTCTTTTTGGCGTCCTGAACTTCTTCCAGGGCTCCATGTTGTAAAGGGAAGCTTCAGAATCTTAGCAGCTTAGTAAAAAAATCACAAATCCACATCTGGGGGCACTATTCTGTAGTGGTTGTGATCTTTCCTGTCAGGACATGTCCAAAAGAAAAGTTCAACACCCAGATAATGTCTTCCTCTGTCCTTCAATGTGGTATTTTGTCTCCAGAGAGCACTGCAAACACTATTAAGAGTTCAGCCTGTTTGTATATTTTTTTCAAATATCCTTATAAATAATCATAAATTGGAACTGCTTTTAAAATTGCTTGTGTCTGAAATGAAACTTATTTCCTATGTTTTCTAGAAACATCAATTTTGGAATGTGAGCTAACTAAGAGCAAGAAAATGTAGACCAGAGGTGTCAAACTTGTGTCATCACATTGGTGTCTCGTGGCATATTGTGATTTTTTTCCTTCACTAAACTGCAGCCAGATGTGGCCATGACCAGAGCATGATTCACAGCCCTGTTGTAGATTGTACCATTTGGTTAATAGAGCAAACGTTTTAAAATGCTAACCAGGGCTACAATGTGGAGAAAAGCATGTGTGGAATGTGCTTTCAGTCAAAGCAGCCGAGCAGCTCTTTCAGTTCCACCTCCTCCTGCTTATGGCAACTTGAAAGCAAACCTGGAATGCTTTTAGTCAAGTCAAGTCAAGTCAAATTTTATTTATACCCCGCCCTTCTCCTAAAAAAGGACCCAGGGCGGCGCACAGGCAATTT
>JAPKID020004960.1:0-11390 GCA_026931265.2 Tropidonophis doriae | reverse complement strand
GTGTGTGTGTGTGTGTGTGTAGAGATAGATAGGGAGAAATACAGTAGGTAGGCAGGTGGGGGTATATGGTGGTTGTGTGCAGGTGTAGATCTACACACAGATTGGTTGGCCATTTAACCAGACTGGGCCATAGCAATGCGTATAGCCAGGTATAGCTAGTGAATCATAAGATACAATACTTAGTGATAGTCAAAGGATACTAAATAAGCAATCAAAATCATACTAGGAAACTAAATAAAACAATATAAACCGTAAAGATACATGCAACAAGGTTTCAGTCAGAAGTAAAAAAGGAGATAGGTAACAGGAAGGATGAGAAGAAGAATAGTACTACAGTCTTAGTAGTTTGATAGTATTGTGGGAATTAGTTGTTTAGCAGAGCAATGGCATTCAGGAATAAACTGTCCTTTTGTCTAGTTGTTCTGGTGTGCAGTGCCCTATAGTGTTGTTCTGAGGGTAGAAGTTGAAACAATTTAGGTCCAGGATGTGAGGTGTCTGTAGATATTTTCACAACTCTCTTTTTGACTCAAAGTTACAATGGTTAGTCCCACCCTCTTGCAGTCATGTGACCAGCTTTACAATTGCCGCCTGTGCTTAACAACCACCGTAAAAAGAGGTCATAAAATCATTTTATGACCAGCATAACTTACTTGTGATGGGGAAGCTCCATTATATAAATCACCTCTACATTGCAGATTTATCTGTTATTTGCACTCTGCTCCAAAGGATGTATGTGAGATTTAGGAAGGAGCCACTCCATGAAAAATATGTGCGTACCTTTCAATCCAACACCTGCAAAATAAGCTTATCTTGTGTTAACTTCCAGTGTTTGGATTTAGTATTATCATTTATATTACATGGCGGACCTCTGCCATTGCAATGATAGGATATAGCATGAGTGTCAACTCGATTTCATTGAGAGCCGCATCATGGTTGTGTTTGACCTTGGGGGGGGGGCGGGGTGTGTGTGACCAGTTTGATGTCACTTGTGTTGGGGGTGCCTGTGGTCGCCCAAGAACTTTGCCAGGGAAACAGGCTCCCGAGGTCCGTTTCTGGCTGCGACCGCCTCCGGCAATACTCTACCAGCAGTAACCTTCCCCTGGAGTGGGGAGGGAATGGGGATTTTGCAGTATCCTTCCCCTGGAGTAGGGAGGGAATGGGGATTTTGCTTTATCCTTCCCCTGCCACACCCACCAAGCCATGCCCACAGAACCGGTAGTAAAAAAAAATTGAATTTTACCACTGAGCAGGATGTCTGTGAGGCTCCTAAGATGAGCCAGGCAGATTTGACGTGTTGGCTGCAGCTTCCTTGCAGCAGGACATCGAACCTTCTGTTGGTCTGCCAAACAACTTTGGACAGTCCTGGTTCCACTTATCAATCAATCAATCAATCAATCAATCAATCAAATTTATATTTGTATACCGCTCCCTCTCCCCAAAGGGACTGGAGGCGGTTTACAGGGAGTTATAAAATACATAAAACATGAAACAATATAAATATCTAAAGTCTAATTAGACTATTATAGCCCTGTGTTAAAATCTTACATTCTAAAACACTAAAACCCAATAAATCCCATAAAAATTGAGTATACAGAATGGAGGCAGGAAAGATGGATCAGGCCAGGCCAGCCTGTTGGAAGAAATATGTTTTGAGCTTTTGGCGGAAGAAGCGGAGGTCTGAAGTTGTTCTGAGGTCGGAGGGGCAGGTCGTTCCATAGAATAGGGCCTGCAACAGAGAAGTCCCTTCCCCTGGGAGTCGTCCGTTGGCATTGCCTAGTGGACAGCACCCGGAGAAGTCCCTCTCTTTGTGAGTGAATCGGTCAAAAGGGATGTATGGGCCAGGATGCGATTCGCGCAGATAACTAGGCCCCGTGCCATGGAGCGCTTTGAAGATGGTAATCAGCACCTTGAAGTGCACCCGAAAGACCACAGGCAGCCAATGCAGCTCGCGCAGGAGCGGTGTTACATGGGAGTGCCTAGGGGCTCCCAAAATTACCCGTGCGGACACATTTTGAACTAGCTGCAGTCTTTGGGTGCACCTCAAGGGAAGCCCCATGTAGAAAGCATTGCAGTAGTCCAAACGGAAAGTTACGAGGGCATGAGTGACCGTGCGCAGGGCATCCCGGTCCAATAGGGGCCGCAACTGGCATACCAGGCGAACCTGGTAGAACGCCCCCCTGGCCATAGCCGTCACAGCTTCCGGTTTTACACCTTTAGAAAGAGTTCAATCCAAATTTATTATAACAATTCTCCAGATGCCTTAAAGCAGTGTTTCTCGACCTTGTCAACTTGAAGATGTCTGGACTTCAACTCCCAGAATTCCCCAGCCAGTGAATGCTGAGAGTTGAAGTCCTGACATCTTCAAGTTGAGCAGGTTGAAAAACACTGCCTTAAAGAATTGTGCTTTAAATGCACTCCTATGCCTGGAGAACAGAATTAATCAAGGTTGAATCTGTATAGCTTCTTTAAATATTTGGCTAAACTTAATTTCTTTCCTTAAAGCCTTGTACCATTAATCCTCCAAGATAAATTCTCCTCCTCATGGATTAAGGCTGTTGAGTTCAACCTTGCTAAACTAGATTTTCTCCATTTTCAATTGGACTATAACCAGGCAAAACAAACCCTGAGACAAAGGATAGAGGATATAGTAAGGCAAGAGGACAGAGAATGCTCTACTGTTTCTGACTCCAGATTATATTAGATATACTGTCACCCCTGACAGTTATCTTAGCTAATTAGAGATCATGAATCATTGGAAAGTCTTTTTGCTTGCATGATGTCACATATTCCCCTCAATTGTCCCCAAAGGCAAATATAAAAGATTCTGTCCCAGTGATTGTAGAGAGATGGAACTCTGGACATTTCCTTCTTCACTGCTCTTTTTATAGACAAATTTGAACAAAATTTATTTTCCCTATAATTAATAGGTATTCCTGGCTGTTTGCTTAAAGATGAACAGATTGTAATCATAGTACAGGTAGTAGATTCTGCATAGCAGCGCTAAAGATTCATCAGAACTTGATGACTAATCCATCATAACCATTTTATATGATTAATAATGCACCAAATATTTTGATATTATTACCTTGTTGTATTTTAGTAATTAATAATTATAGGCTTTTACAATTTAAGAATTAATGTTGCATTATAGTTTAGGCCACATTTCTGTTTATATGCAACTGAAAGACAGGCTGCCAAATTATGATTTTAACATAGATTTTATTTGTTATTATTTTATTCTAACATTTTAAATTACATACTCTTAAATATTTTTAATTCTATTGGTCCTTGATTGAATAAATATTTGATGATACAGTTTTCTATAATGAAAAAAAAAGGTTAAAATATGTTGCATAACTTCTATATGCCATAATTATGTGAGAACCAGTTTGTTTAGTGGTAAGGCACCAGGCTGGAAAGCAGGAAAACATGAGTTTAAGTGCTGCCTTAGCCATGAAAGCCATCTGGGTGACTTTGGACAAGTCATTTTCTTTCAGCCCAGCTCACCTCACAGGGTGGTTGTTGTAGGGCAAATAGGAGGTAGAAAGTGTGTTGGATACGCTTGCTGCCTTGAGTTAAAAATAATAAAGGCGGAATACAAACAAACAAACAAACAATATTTGCTGAAGCATCATAGTACAATTTCCAAACCTACCACTAATTGTATTATGGGCAGATGTAATATGAAGATTTGAGTATTCTAATACTGAAAATAACTCACCTTAAGGGACTCCTTCTTTGTGAGTTTGATAGTGGGAGAGGAAGCAGGGACGTCCTTTTCTGATCCATTATATATCTTAGATTCTGACTAAAAATACACATTATACAAGAAAAATATGAAAATGCTTTTTTCACCATTAACATAAAATCTTCTGTAAGTTTATCAAGCTTTATATTTTTAAAATAAAAGAAGAAATCATGGTGAATTCAATAACTCAATTCCAAAACTTTCAGTTTCCACTTGATTAATTTTATGTGAAAATGGGACACATTTCAGATAAGAAACCCACCATTATTTACTTCAGAGAAGCTAATTACAATTTATTAAAGAAAATCTAGGGCTTCTGAACATTGCTTAGCAGTCTGTACCAAATGACTTTCATATTTGTCTTTGAAGAATTGTACAAATGTACTAATAAACCTTCTCTGCTAAAACCTAAACACAGAAATAATCCAACTTGTTATTTAACAAATCTACTTGTAATATGCAGGATACTCAATTTACTGTGGGTTAATAGAATGCAAAATTTTAATTTTTAACGAATAACTTTTGAAAAAAATTAAAAACAATTGAATGGAATAATTAAATGTAGCAATCTAAACCATGTTTAAGATTAAGCTACTACTGAAAGCTTCCATAAGTAGCTGCCTTCCCATTACCTTTAACTGAATAGAAGCAGATACTAGTAAAAATGAGGAGAATAGGTAGGAAATCAAGTAGTTACAAAAGAAAGAAAGAGTCAGCCCTGGAGGCCAACTTTTTCTTTGGATCTTCAGGGCTGCCACACTTAGTGCTGTGGGAAACTGGAAGGGGGGGGGGAGGGATTGCATGGAGTTGCGGGGATATCTAGCCATAATAATATTCCTTTCTCTGAGATCCAAGGACATTTGGCCTGCACCTGCAGTGGCATGACTGGGAAGGATCTCCAGTTGGGACGATGCATTGATTGGACCATGTGATGGACATGTGGATTCAGGGGAAGGGACTTGGGCTTTCTGTTGGGTGGGGAAAATCTGGAAGCTTTCAGATTCAAGTTTTCCCAGATGTGCCAATATGACATCTCTAATAAAATGGAACTTTGAGGAACTTTTAGCCTTGGAGTCTTCTTGTGTTGGGGGTGTTACTTGGAACCCCGACATTAAGAATAGGAGGAGAAGTCAGTTGCTAACATAGGAAAAGAGACATATAGGAAGTTCTTCCCGGCCAAAACAAAGGGGTATGTGGCACATCACCACTTGTTTGCTACTTGTCTTTATTAGTACTTATCACAGCTCCCGGAACCAATTAAGCATGAGTCAAGATCCCATTGTAGTATCAAATCTCCCTCCCCCCGGTCTTCCAGCAAATACCCTGTACACATGAAAAGAAATGTAAAAGGGCTAATATTATTCTCTGAATAAGAATATGCTATTTCTGAATTTAATAATTCTATTGTCTTTTTCCTTTTAATTCTTTTTCTGGTTAGACACAACATCCCTTCCACTTTTCTTCATCATATTTTCCTCCAACCCCTTCTTTCCTCCTTTATCCAGTACTGTTATTCCTTCCATTTGTTCCATAAACATCTTGTTTACTTCTTCTTTGCTCTTTCTACTCGGGAGAGACCTATATAATAGAATACTTGGTATGCCTTTGTATATGACAGAGAGCGGTTTCTCTGTGTAAATGAAGACAGATAATCCATTGATTTTACAAATAGAAAAAAATATTTTTAATCAATAAATTCCCATATGATTTCAGTACAACTCAGTGTACTGCCTTAATAAATTATCATATGATTTCAATACAAGGCAGTGTACAAATAATTCAAAATAAATATAAATATTGATTTCTTTTGTATCCTGTATCTGCCTTTTTTGACCATTGAGTGAAGACGAAGACAGATAAATGTGTAGACAAGTAAATGTGTCACATTCTGTAACTAAGGCCAATTTTTCCCTAGAAGGAATCAATACATCTAATTGGTAGGGTAAAGATACATACAGCAATTGTACTTACCTTACTTTTTGACATTGATTGTGATGAATCATCTTTATGCTGTGAAGCATCATCTTTCCCTCTATCAAAACCTTTAAAAAAATGAATGATCTTACAAAAACTTCTACACAATAAAATTATAATTACCAAGTATACTTTCTTTAAAGACAAAGCCATTAAATTCCGACAAACATTAGAAACAACATTCAAATATCTCAATGGTATCATAACAATTTTAAATCTCTAAAATATTGTTTAGCAATAAACACTGTATGAGTCAACACCTACCCAAAAGGTATTGTTTTTATTTGTTAATATTGCACCTAGTAATGCAACCTACTTTTGTGACAATATAAAAAATAGAAAACAAACCTTGAAACACTGATGAGAGTTCACTGCATCCTCCAAATGAAGCATTCCGGACACGTTTTCGGCTATCACTTCGTGGAGGAAGTGAAACCCCAGCACCTAGAGAAAACCTACGCCTCATAGGACCTTCTTCCTTTCTGAGTTAGATGCTTTATATCATTTATTCTTGTCATTCAAAAGGCTGGTGGTAATGAGAATGTTTCAGAGAAAGCAGTTGCCATCATAAGCAACCCGCAAGTAAGAGAGTCATGTATGTATTTGAAAAAGGAAGATAGTATTTAAGGATGTTGGTAATAATGTCAAGTTGTTGCCATTTCTCTATCAGTAACATTTCTTATTTTAATTAGTATGTTCTAATACAACCTTTACTCTACACTGTTTTGAAGTTACAGAGAATTGGCATGATTAAGCACCTCAACTGACCAAAATAATTCTTCCACTCCCTAATCATTCAAATATTTTAAAGCACACACAGCAAGCTATGATGGATATATTTCCAACATTGTGAAAGAAAGCAGAAAATTATTGTTTCTAAATAAAATGAATTTCTCAATGAAGGAATGTCTTGCATTTATAGCACTTCATCTTAATAAAGCAAACCAAATAGCAAACCAAAATGTCTACGAAAACTAGATGACAAAACAGCTTGCTGGAAAAATGTCCATTGCTTCTTAAAATAATATTACACAAATATTAATAATGCAAATTGAAATTTATATTTTAGAAAACAAGTGCTTTATTATTAAAACAATTATCATTCAATAATAGAGGTTCTTGCTAAACTAATTTCAAATAAAAAGACATGGCTTTTATATGAAGATTTCAGATTGGAATAACTAGCCTGAAGAAAATACAGAATCTTTCAACTTTAGAAGGTCCCCCACTCCAACATTAAATAGTATATATTTTCAACATGCAGGTAATCACTAAAAGTAAACTACATTATTTGTTCAATAAATACAAATCAACTATATTTAAACAGAAATGTAACAACAGCACTACAGGTAGTCCTTGACTTACAAGAAGTTCATTTAGTGACCACTCAAAGTTACAACAGCACTGAAAAAAGTCACAACCATTTTTCACAGTTAGGATCTTTTCAGCATCCCCATTACCATGTGATCAAAATTCAGATGCTTAGCAATTGGTTTATATTTATGACCATTGCTGTGTCTCAGGATCATGTGATCACTTTTTGTTAAGATTCACTTAACAACCAGATTACAAACTTATCAACTGCATTAATTCACTTAACTCTGGCAAGAAAGATAATAAAACAAAAGTCTCATTTAACAATCAAATTTTGCCTCCATTATGGTCGTAAGTCAAGGACTACCTGTATATAGGTATAATTTCTCAGTGAAAGTTTAAATATCTGATAATTTAACTGATTTAGATGCTGATCTTCTAAATTGCTTATTTAAATGGCAAAGATGTATCCCAGTGGTAGTCAACCTGGTCCCTACCGCCCACTAGTGGATGTTCCAGCTTTCATGGTGGGCGATAGGGTTTTTGTCCAATACTGAAGCACTTTCCTTTTTTAAATTTAATTGACTTCCCTACTTTATAAATCACCATTACTCTGGAACCAGTGGGCAGTTAGAAAATTTTACTACTAACAGAGATACAAAAGTGGGTGGTAGGTATAAAAAGATTGACTACCCCTCTTCTACATGGTCGGGATATTAATATGAGAAAGAATATGTCCTGCACCCCTTTGGCTTGAGAGTAAACTGTTCTTGAATAGAGACAATAATATCTTCAATTATTATTGAGAACATTGAAATTTGATGGAGCAAGTTCTAAAAACACTATCATCTGGATGCTTCCAGAAGTTTCCCAGTGCAATCCATTAATTTTTACGCCACTTCTCTACTTTTTTTCTCCCTAGTCTTTTTTTTTAATGGATAAAAGGCAAAATGGAAGAAACCCAGGGAAAAGATGAAGATTTAATAAATGATGAACACTTCTATAAAATGTCATGCTTCAGCCAATGATATCCTTCTGACTATATGAAACCTGCAAAATGTCAGACAAATAACTAAAGGCCTGCATTGCTTTTTTTTTTTTTTTTTGGCTACTAAACTTAAATTTTACAATGTTTTTAATAACAATCTATGCTCTGCTTTCTTTCTGGTTTTAAAGGCAATTTACATAAGCATAAAGTAAAGGTAAATGTACTTGATATTTCTGATTTATTCCTATTGGAATTAACTTTAAAAGGTGAAACACATTTCTTATTGCTCAACTTGTTTTATTTTAATACATTCACTTATCTTACATTTAATTCTTAATAGTTAAAATATCAGTGCAAACACAGACTGAAAGCAATAAATGAGTACTAAAAAAAAAAAAGACAAAGTTGATCAACCTTTTGAAAATAGAGAAGCATAATCATATTGAAATTGGATTGAGTTTGGTCCATGGGGAATGAATTCATTGTTTGCTGTATCTTGAAATATACTATTCTGTTATATGGAATATCAGATTAAACACAAAAAAAAACCTGGGTAATGATTCATTGCCTAAAAAAAGCATATTTGCCTTTCATCATTCACATAATTCCTCTTATGTCACTGTAATATTGTCTTGTTGATTAGAACTGTATATGATGATAGAGATAGATCAGGGGTGAAACCTACATACCTTCGCTACTGGTTCACAAATGTGAACACATGCACATGTGCAGAACCTTCCGTGCATGTGCAGAGCATCAAAAATGAACAAAATGATGTCAGGGTGAGTAAGTGTAGCCTGCTACTGAGCATGCCTACAAAGGTAAGTAGAACAGGTGGAGGGATTCGCTGTGCCATGCAATTTAGATTAGCTAGAAAGCAGGAAATCCCACACATCACAGCTGATAGTCAGAAGTACCGGTTGGGGTGAACTGATCCGAACCGGTAGCATTTCACTCTGGGATAGATATAAGAAAGCTCTTTTTTTCACCAGCAATCTGTATATACACACATGAAGATGGAGGGAATATAATCTGTTAGGAAACTGGATGTTCTCTCATTTTCTCCTTAGCCCAGTGGTTCCATGCTTCTGGTATGCCAAGGGGGAGGCGATGTGACTGCAAAGAACAAAGGCATTTAGAGGTAAATCTTTCTTCTAGGATATAAACATTGGAAATGAATTATCAACTTCATCTTCAGTTGGATCCTTTATTGAAGTGGGTTCTCTTTATTATTGGTCTCACGTGGCACAAAAACACTTGGAGCATATTGTTTGTGATTAGGAATAGATTTCACGGAAGACATTTCTGCAATTTAATTAGCAAAGAGGAAGATATGAGCATATATATCCCCATGCTCTTTCACCATTCTATGAAGCTTCTTTATTCTCTAATGCATTTTCTATTGTGATCGCTTATGCTGAAAAAGTTGTCCTTTCTCACTAGAGATGCTCATAATCTCCTAAACAATATTTCGAAAAGGTCTAGGAGGATTTTAAATATTTAATAATATTTTTATATAAAGTTTTTTTGTATAGTGATTAACATGTAATATGATATAGTAGAATAACTTGCTTCTGTTGCTGGGTTCTTATAGTCATATTTACATTTAAGGATATTTGTCTACTAGAAGTTTAAACTGGAAATAGTTTCATTGGATTGGACACCATCACGCTCATTGTTCAATGATCGGGAAGCCCTGTGCACAGTCACTCATGCACTCGTCTCTTCCCGTTTGGACTACTACATGGGGCTCCCCTTGAAGAGCACCCAGAGGCTCCAACTGGTCCAGAATGCAGCCGCACAAGTAATTATGGGGGCAATGTGATGCTCCCATGTAGCACCCTTCCTGCACAAGCTACATTGGCTTCCAGTGGTCTTCTGGGTGCAATTCAAGGTATTGGTTATTATCTTTAAAGCGTTCCATGGCTTAGGATCTGAGGACCACCGAGAGCCTCCCACCGGCCAGGACGCTCCCATAGAGAGGGTCTCCTCATGGTGCTGCAGCTAAACAATGTCAACTGGTGACACCCAGGGGGAGAGCCTTCTCCATGGGAGCACCTGTCCACTGGAACGAATTGCCCCCCAGAGTTATGAATTATCCCTAACCTACACACCTTCCACCGTGGTCTTAAAACTTTTCTTTTTCAACAAGCCGGGCTGGCGTAAATACAAATTTTATTAATCTTAATTGGGTTTGTTTGGTTTTTAACTTTTATTATGGCCAAATTATTTAATATGTTTTTAAATTGTTTTAACTTTTGTATATCTGTGTCTTATTTTGTCTGTACACTGCCCTGAGTCCTTCGGGAGAAGGGCGGTACAAAAATATAAATAAATAAAATAAATTGTAATGTCATCATCCAATCATAAATCCTGTTTGGGAATGAGATCAAGTACTCCCTTTTCATATTCTTTCTTCTATGATTCAGAATCATACATTATAATGTAAGCAAGGCAAAGATCAATGTGCATCAGAAAACACCAAAATCTAATTTGGTGAACATTCTTCCCTGTCTAAAACGTAGATCTCTTTGGTCAAATAAGAAAAAAAGATATTTTAGCTCAGAAAACGTTGCCATTTCCAAACAACAACCACTAAAAAGTGGAAATCACAGCTCAGTTGGATGCCTAACCACTAAAAGTACCACTTGCTGGTAAATTCCTAGAGGCTGATGTCTTGCATGTTTTCACGGCACAAAGGCCGTGAAACTATTGAGAGTAATTCAAAACCTAGGGTCACATCCAACAGCTGCCTTTTGTGCCTGGGGCTCCAAAATAAACTTCACCCCAATTCAAGTAACCACTGTGTTCTTTATTACTGACTCAGAAATGAACCTGGTTAAGATTCCTTTCTAATGTTAAATTTATATTTACACAAAAGAAATAAAAGGAGACTAGTATAGATCTATTTCAAGCTATTTAGATCTCATCCGCTAGTCATACCCTTCTGGGATTCGAACCCAGGCTACTTACATATTAGGCAGATGTATCCATCCCATATTTGCGTAGACCAGGTTGTCCTGATGAAAAAACATTTAATCTCTCCCCTGGTATAGCCAGCAAAGCAAGGAGACCCTGTGGCTTAGAGGTTAATACCTAATATGTAAGTAGCTTGGGTTCAAATCCCAGAAGAGTATGGCTAGCTGACGAAGGCTAAATAGCTTGCAATATATAAATAGCCTGAAATAGATTTATACTAGTCTTCCTTTATTTCTTTGCCAGTAAATATAAATTTCACACAAAAATAGTTTGTTGCGAAAGCAACTACCTGCAAAGGCTCCTGGATTGGGGCTGAAAGGCGAAAGCAGAAGCAGTATGCTCTGTCCCATATTTGGGTAGACCAAGATTTTTAAAAAAACACTCCTT
>JAPKID020004959.1:0-11390 GCA_026931265.2 Tropidonophis doriae | reverse complement strand
AAAAAAGGTTGGGGACCCCTGATGTAGGAGACTCCATCCTTGTACTTGAATTATCAGATCACCTAAACATCAGGGGAGAAAAACCCATTAAAGAGCTGAGATTAGGTACATTCATTTTTAATACAAGTAGAAAAAATAAAGAAATATTGTTTATCAATAATTCAAATGTGGCATTTGCATGTCATGGGAGGGCATGACTTTCATGTACATTAATTCTGCCTGATATACAAAAAAATACATTTGCTAAGGTTCCCTACAATTACAACTTGAGGAAAAGCAGAATTTCTTTAAATTATGAACAATCTAGCAAAAAGGTGTATGGTTTTATTCCTCTTTAAATTAATGAGATTTAAGCTATAATTCTTTTGTCCTTGGAATGACAAGCTATATAATAATTGCCTCTTCCCAAACAAAGAAAGATATTCACCATGAGACATAGATATTTTACTTCGGAGGCCTCTAAAAATCACACTAAAATCTTTTGCAGTTCTCTCTATAATATTAAAGTACAGATGTCCCTAATGGCAAAAAAAGATCTGATCTTTAATGCAGAATATCATTCATTAAAATTAATGGAACATACTTATAAACTAAGACTGAGATGATCACTCTGCTGGTCAAGAGCTATGAGGTCTACAGTATATCCCTGACATATTCCATCTTGAAAAGAAGACATGAAATTAAACCAGCTTAAAATTAAATTTGGATTCAATGACTCTCTGATGCTGCATTTAGTTGGTAAAGAAACTTGGGATACTCAAGAGAATCCCATCTCTGTACATCTCTGTGCAAGACTAGGGAATTACCATGTGTGGGGAGGACTCTCATCTTCTGTTAGCGGTATATCTGACACATTGTGGATTGGAGAAAAGTCCATATTCCAGCCTTCTGGAGAATCAGGTTTGAGGATGAAGGTTCATTATCAGAGCTTCCATTTTCTGAATGTTTCATTACCAGGCTAGGTAACATATTCAGTGAAGTTTAAGGGTTGTCAGTGTTGTTCTATTTATAAAGGCTTCATGGGACAGTAGGTCAAATCAGGCTCACAACAGATCAGGGTCTTTTGTTAAATGGGTCAGGTGAGGATGTGTCAATTGAGGGTCTTGTGATGGGTCAGGTGTGAGCAACCAGTGAGAATCTTGGAATGGGTCTTGGGATGGGGAGCTTACATCAAGTGAGGGTCATTGGGGGGGGGGGTGAAGTGCTGGTTGGGAGTGCTTAACTGGGTTGGTTGAGGTTCAGTGCTGTCTCTGATTGGTGTGCAGTTGATTTTGATTCTGAGGAGTTCGTAGGCTGGTTATAGGTCAAAGTGTCTGTTAATGGAAGTGCTTGTGGAGTGCCAAGCTTCGATGAACTCATGAACATGGTGTGGGTGATGATTTTTGTTTTGCTCTATTGAACAGGTGCTGTTTGGTGTCGTTGTGGGTAGAGATTAAGGATTTGGGATCATGGTGTTTGACTGCCAGCTGGTTTGCATGAATTCTGTTTTTTAATTGATGTGATGTTTGTCCCACGTAGAATTGGTTACAATTGTTACAGTTGATTTTGTAAATTACATTGTTTCTTTCATCCTTTCTGTATCTTGTCTTTGGTTCTGGATAATTCCTGATGGAGCATGGCTATGGGTTTTGGGCAATTGCTATTCCTAAGGGTTGGGGGATTCCAGCTGTCATTTGTGACAGCCCCTTCATTAGTTTTTGCATGGTGGTTTGTTGTGTGGTGTATTGTGGTTTATGTGCTATGTGTCAAAATGCAGACAGCTGTTATGGAGAAATACATCAAGCAGCCGTTTATTTTCTGCTTTTCTTAGTGTGGTGCTGCAGTGTGTCCTGGCTTTTCTGAAGAGGGTCTGGACGCAGCTTCTTTTGTTTGCAGTAGGGTGCTTGCTTGCGAAGTTGAGGATCTGGTCCATGTGCATGAGTTTGTGATAGATGCATGTTTCCAGTCCACCATTGTCCAGTCTCCTTATGTCGAGGTCAAGGAATATGACCTCGACATAATGTTGTCTGTTTCTTCTTTGCATGTGAATTCGATCCCAGGGAATATGTTATTGAATAGGTGGTATGTTTCTTCAATTTGGTAACATTTGATAATGATGACAGTATCATGAATGTATCATGTCCAGAATTTTGGTTGGATGGTGGGTACTGCTATGGATTCAAATCATTGCATGACTGCTTCTGATATTAGGCCTGGGTGATCCCATCAGGTACCTTGTATTTGCTTATAGATTTTCCCTTTGAACTTGAAGAACACATTGAGGCAAAGATCCAGGAGTTTTATTATGGTTTCTATGGACATGGAGTGTTCTGTAGTGGCATCAACTTTGTGGGTATGGTGTTTAATGAGTAGGTGATGTATGTTTGTTTAGTCAGGTCAGTGCCATCTGAGGTGAATAGAATGGTGACATTGATGGAGACCATGATTTCTTCCTTGTTGATCTTAGTATGCTTGATGCATTGGTGTTCTGCAGAGTTTATTGAGTGAATTGAGTCATTGACCAGGTATCTGAGATTCCCTTGCAGGGTTTTTGCTAGTTTGTACGTGTTCCTGGTAGAGACACAATCATAAGAGGAGCCCATCCTTGTGTATTTTGGGGACTCCATAGAACCTAGGTGTTGAGGAGACTTATTTAATTTCATATTTTTTTCAAACTTTTTCAAAAAAAATTGAAAAATTTGAAAATTAAATTAAATTAAATTGTTGCATGTGCTTTCTCTCTAGTGGTGTTGACTGTTTTTCTTTTTTCCCATTTTTCTTAGGGTATCTTTTGTTTTCTTCTCTTGCTGTTTTGTTGGATCATTTGATAGGTGTTGGTGTCATTTAGATGGCTTTCAGCTTTGTAGTCAGTTTTGTCCATTACTATTTTCAGTCCGCCTTTGTCTGCCAGTAGGACGATGATGCTTTCATTTTGTTTCAGTGTTTTGAGTGCTCTCTTCTCCTTTTGGCTGAGTGTTTTGTTTTCTCTGTTACGTTGCACATAGGGGATGATTCTTTGTCTGATGTTGTCTTCTGTTTCTTGGTCCAGGTGGTGCATTTTTAAAATGGATAAATCAGGTTTGTTGTATGTTTTTTATCTTTATCTTAAACCAGATGCAGCACCTCTGCTATTATATTGTCCCTAGCCTCTATTTTCGTTGGAGGAATAGGTATAGCTAGATGAGGGGATAGAAGGTAGATGAGGTATGATGAGATAGATGGGGCACTCATTAAATTTGCAGACAACACCATGCTATCAGAAGATAAGCTCTTAAGATACAGAAAAATCTTGAACATTGAGTCCTATCTCACCAAAAAAATTTAATGATGAAAAAAGTAAGATTCTACATTTAGACAAGAAAAATCAAATGCACAGGCATAATATAGATGGTATATGGCTCAATAGTAATAATCTTGAGGGGGATCTTGGAGTCCTAGTGGACAATCACTTAAATATGAACCAGCAGTGTGCTGCAGCTGCCAAAAAAAAAAAAAGCCAATGCAGCCTAGAGGGATAGAATCAAGATCATGTGAAGTGTTAATACCAATTTATAACACCTTAAGACCACACTTGGATGATAGCATCCAGTTTTGGTTTCCATGATGTAAAAGAAATATTGAGACTCTAGAAACAGTATGGAGAAGAGCAATAAAGATGATTAGGGGAGTGGAGACTAAAACATATAGAGAACTGTTGCTGGAATTTAGTATGTCTAGTTTAATGAAAATGACTAGGGGTGACATGATAGCAGCAGTCCAATATCTATGAGTTAATCTATTTTCAAAAGCACCTGAAGGCAGGACAAGAAGCAGTACATGGAAACTAATAAAGGAGATAAGCAACGTAGAATTAAGGAGACATTTCCTGACAGTTAGAACAATTAATCAGTGGAATGTCTTGCCTCCAGAAGTTGTTGATGCTTCAACACTGGATGTTTTCAAGAAGTTGGAAAACAATTGTCTGATATGGTACAGGATTTTCTGCCTGAGCAGCAGGACTAGAAGACTTCTAAGGTCCCTTCAGTTATTTTGTGTCCAACACATTCTCTGCTAAGTGTCTGGAGCATCTGCTATTCAGCACAAAGAAGAATCACTTTATATTATAATTATGTGGCATCAGAAGAAGAACTGTAAGAAATACCAGTTTGAGAAGCAACACTCACATTCGTTGATATTGTACTTCAACATCTGAATAATGTGGGTTTTTTTTTTAAAGTGACCCTGGCTGAATGCTGCCCTGACATACACCACCAGGCCTATTAAAAACAGGTTATAATAGTAAAAGGGAAAGTTGAGAGAAGCATCACTTCCCATTGTATGCATAGAATCTCTTTTCAATTGAAATCCATACCCACCTACTCATTATGACAAGAGATAGAGCTAAAAGTGAGTGGCCCATCGTTCACTCTCTAACACTGCTTGTTTTTTCTACCTGTATTTTGGTCTACTTTTCTCTTCTTTGCACTGTAGGCTGCCAGACAAAGAATAGGTTGCTTTCGCCAGAGGCTGTAAGGTTAAAAGCATAATAAAAAGTTTTTTAAATTAGGTCTGCTTGTGCACATACTCTGTCACTTCCAGTCAAAAAGCTTTTGCAGAGATTTACGTACAATGACACACTGCAAACATATATACAGTTTGGAATCCATTTGCCAAAGGCAAAGAGAAATTGTTATCAAGCAGCAATTCCTTTCCTAGTTTCTATTTCTTTTCTCTCTATTTCTTTTCTCACTCACACACACACACAAATGATCTGAACCCCACAAAGAACATATAGTGAGGAAAACATAAATGACTGTTCTATTCAGCATTTTCCCCCAGTAACACACATTGTTTTAAATAGATGTGGTGGCGTGGTAACTAAATGGAGTTTATTCATAGCCTTTAAATCATCTTTATGCAGCAACAGTGAAGCTCCTTCATGTAGAGTGGCCTGCTCATCTTCACAAACTGACTGTAATAGGATTGACATTTTTGTAGGCAAATGCTGAGCTAAGAAATATTGTAGGGCTGTTAGTTGCGCACAACACCAATTACATGCCTGCTTGTGTTACTATAGCAAGAATAAAGAATAAATAGCTGGGAAGGCATTTCTAGTATTTTCCTAAATTAAATAGATCATGAAACTCCTAGGAGAAAATAAAAATATGTTAAGAAGAAAAGAGTTGCTCCAGAATAAGAAAGTCATACATAGAAGCAAATGTTTTCAGGCTTCAGGAGTACTTTAAAAAATAATTAGTTCAACAACTTTGCATAGTTCATTGTTAACAATGAGACGGTCTTTCTGGGAGCTGAAATAGCTCTTCTAAGATTTTAAAAGCTTTTCTGGATATTTTCAGAAGCCCTAGTTTGCATTATGTAAATATAAATCACTACACCTAAACTCTTACAGCCCAACTCACTGTTTGCAGTTGGATTCTTCCAGGGCTTAGATGACATTTAACACCCCCCCCCCAAAGAAAGGCAATTTGATATCTTAGAACATAAAACATAGAATAAAAGGATTGAAAGAAACCTGGGAGGTCGTCTAGTCCAAACCCATGCTTAAGCAGGATACCCTACTGTTGGAATACCTGTTTGAATGCATTTTGTATTGCAACAACTACAGAATTATTCAGCCAGTAGATGGCAGTGTTTATTTTGCATCTATGGTTATAAACTATGATTTATTTTGTTCTGAGGAGACTTTTCCCTGTGACAGTTGAAACCGTTAACCAGCAAGGTCCATGGTACCTATGAACTGTACATTTTATATGATCTATGTGGCTATGTAACCATCCTCTGCTATCAATCTGTATGGCTATAGAATAATTATCTGCTACCATTTCTATAGAATGAAACAGAATTTCTAACAGGTTATGAGCCCAGCTTCAGTTCTGCTTCAACCCAGTACCCAGTATTAACCCAGAGATTAACACAGTTTTAATCCAGAGATAAAACCAGGTGTGGGATTCAGTTGGTTTAGACTGATTCAGGTGAACTGAATCGCATCTGGTTCGCCGAACTGGTAGTTGGAAGGACTGTCTGGCAATGCCCACCCCTCCCATAAGTCTCCATGTGGCCCATTAATTGTACCAGGTAAGTGCAGGGCCCAGGCGGGGGTTCTGGAAGAGCAAACAATTCCAGAAGTTCTGGAAGTCCAGAAATGAGCCTGTTTCCAGCCTGTGCGAAAGCGCAGACCATCGTCACCCACCGAGGAGCTTTTCATTGCCACCGCCTCCAATTCGGCATCTCCGTTGCCCCGGGGATCTTCCAGAGCCTCATGGAGCGCTTGCTCCATGGGCTCCCAGGCGTGGTTCCCTACTTCGACGATGTCCTGATAGCTGCTACCAGCCTATCAGGGCTCGCTGAAGTACTGAAGAAGGTCCTCACCATTTTCAAGGGCACAGGTTTAAAACTCAAGGGCAGCAAATGCAAATTTGCTGTGCCATGGGTCGAGTTCCTGGGTTTCATAATTGATGCCCAAGGAATTCACCCCCCCTCGAAGGTCAAGGCCATCAGGAATGCCCCCACAACTGCCTCTAAGGCGGAGTTGCAGGCATTCCTTGGCCTTTTAAACTTTTACATGCCTTTCATTCCACACAAGGTATCGCTAGCCAAGCCGCTGCATCGGTTGCTCGACTGATCCATGGCCTGGCACTGGTGCAGCCTCAAAATGCATGCGTTCGCAGCTGTCAAAGCCATGCTGACGTCAGAGGCTATCCTACTCCAGTACAATGACAGGCTGCCCCTGACGTTAGCATGTGATGCCTCCCCTTACAGCCTGGGGGCTTTCCTGAGCCATGTCCTCCCGAATGGCTCTGAGGCCCCCATAGTTTTTTATTCTCAGACAATGTCTCCTACTAGCACAACTATAGCCAGATCAACAAGGAGACTCTGGCTATAGTGTCCGGGATTAAAAAATTCCACTCCTATCTCCATAGCCAGACCTTTTCTGTTGTCACTGACCACAAGCCACTCCTTGGGCTTTTGGCCGGTGACCATCCAACCCCCCAATCCTGTCCCCCAGGATGACCCTGTGGACAGAATTCCTAACAGCATATGACTATATGCTGTTTTACTGTCCTGGCAAACAGCTGGGGCATGCTGATGCCTTCAGCCGGTGCCCTCTCCCCGAGATGGACCCAGAGCCGGTTCTGGCCCTGTCCATTTTGGCTACAGCAGAGTCTGATTTGCCCCTAACCTCTTCGGATGTGGCTGCTCTCTAATGGGCCAACCCTGTCCTGTCCCAGGTCTCCACCTGGGTACTGCGGGGGTAGCCCTCGGGCAGCTTGGCCGAAAAGTTCAGGCCTTACAAGACCTGCCAGATGGAACTGTTGCTCCACTGCGGGTGCTTGTGTTGGGGGGACCAGGTCATCATCCCTCCTCCCCTGCGATGCCAGGTGCTGCAGTCGCTCCATGCAAACCACCTTGGCATAGCTAGGATGAAGGCTCTGGGCCACAGCTATGTTTGGTGGCCTCACATGGACGCAGATGTAGCGGCCTGGGTGGGAGCCTGCCCTGTCTGTCAAAGCTCCCACCCCTCCACTCCTGCTGCCCTCCAAGGGAATGGGACATCCCTAGGAGTCCCTGGTCCTGTGTCCATGTTGACTTCGGGGCCCCTTCCATGGCCAGACCTTCCTGGTGGTGGTGGACGTGTACTCCCGCTGGGCAGAGGTCCTCCACCACAGCGGAGAGCACTGTCAGGGCCCTGTGATGCCTTTTTGTGATGCATGGGTTGCCAGACACCCTGGTGTCCGACAACAGGCCCCAGTTCCACTCCACCACCTTCCAGGAATACCTGGCGTCCCAGGGGATCTGCCATGCACCGACCGCCCCTTACCATCCAGCCCCCAATGGCTGAGTGGAACGGGCCGTCCGCTCTGCCAAGAAAGCCCTTGGCAGGATGGACAGGGGCGACTGGCATGCAAGGGTGGCTGCTTACCTGTTAGGTCAGCATTCCACCCCTTGCCTGGCATCAGGGAAAAGCCCCGCCGAGCTCCTGATGGGCCGCTGCCTGTGGACTGCCTTGGACCGGCTGCACCCCCTCTATAATGAGATGCAGCCCAGCACCTGGGGGCTTCCCCTCCCCGCCTCTTCCAGGTGGGGATCCAGTCTATGCAAAAAACTTTGCTGAGGATCCTAAGTGGGTCCCTGCTACTATTACGGACCTAACTGGCCCCTGTTCCTACAGGGTCGGGCTGGCTGATGGCACTGAATGGCAGCGCCACCTGGACCAGCTAAGGTGCCGCCTCCCATCTCCAGCCTTCTCCACATCAGGCTGGGCCTGCCCAGTTGCCCCTGATGGGCTGTCCATTCCACCTCAAGCCGCTGTTCCATCAAATCTGCGTGAGGCCTTCCCCAGTTCAGGCCTTCGTAGCATGGACGCCGCCTTCCGGCACCCCCCCCCACCATTGACTCAATCCTCGAGTGACTTCGAGGCCTTCACTTCACAAGGCCTTCCCTACCTGGCCACCACCTTCCAGCAGCCATCGGACTCCTCCTACCCAAGAGCCACACCACCCCTCCCGCCCAGACTTACCTGCTCCACCAACTCCAACTCCTTCTAAAGGCCGCAATGACATCACCCGGAGCTACACCCCCCATCAGGGAGGAGCTTCCACTGGGACATCTTACCTCACCAAGTTCTCCGATGAGTCTGAGGCGTTCTGGGTGGGTCCGGCGCCGCCCCACCTATTTGAGCGAGTACGCATGCGCAGCTGCGCATGCGTGCTCACTAGGGGGGAAGAGGTGTTGAGGTCCTTGACTTGCGACCGGTCCTTGACTTATGACCGGCCACAAGTCTTCGACCTCCACCTTGTAGGCTAGGCAACAGCCAGTTGTGTCTGATTGGCTAAGATGAGACTGGCTGGGCTTGGGTTACCGGGCTGCCTGATTGGTTCCCCGCTTGACAGCTCTTGTATAAATAGCTGTCAAGCGGGGAGGTCCCTGTCTACCACACCTTTTAACTTGCTATTACTGTTAATCTGTTCTGGTTGTGTTTTGCCAATAAATGGCTTTTGTTTGAACCTACCCTCAATCTACAACACTAAGAGCAAGGTTATAGATGAATATAAGCATAAATCATTAAGAGTGACAGAGGTGGGTTTTTACTGGTTCACACAAATTACCGATAGTGGTAATTTGGCTTGGGTCGCAGAACCAGCAGTGACCCAGGCTGGCCATGCCCGTGAACCAGTTCCTCGATCTCTCCTGCCGTTGCTCGCATGTTTCTGCCCATGCACAGAACAATTTACAGTCAACTGCACATGCACGAGCAATGCATGGCCGGTGCATGCACAAGATGTGAACTGGTGCCAACTGGTACAGGAACCCACCGCTGAATAGTGATGGTGCTTATATCTATGCTATCCCAGAATCTGTTTTAAAGATGAAAAATAGGAATAAAAAGTTACATGAAGCAAGAATCATGTGAACGCTTTGTGTGCCAGAAAAAGGGTCATTTAAAAGCAGACTGCAGCATCTGGCAAGCTAGAATGCAAAAATTACAAAAAGCCAAAAGTGTGAAGAAAAAAATTGATTTTTCTTCAGACAATGAACATGAACAATCCAAAAGTTGCACCTCATCTTTGAAAGCATGGTATGTTGATTCAGGAGCTATGAGTCACATGACAGACAGACATTTCTTTACTCACCTTGACCAGAATAAAACAGGAAGAAAAAAATCACCACAGCTAGTGGGCAAGTAATAGAATCAGAAGAAATAGAAGATGGCTTTCTTTACTGTCCTATTTATCAGAGTGTCACCAAAAAGATTCTTCTGAAAAATGTACTGTATGTCCCTGCTACTGAAATTAATCTTTTCACTGAAGAAGCTCAAAAAACAGAACAATATAGAGCCAGTTGTTTTATCACAAAAGAGAATATCTTACTTGCAAAGACAGATAAAACTAAACTGCAATCAAATAGTTAATACTGCAAAGGAGGAAGCACATTCAAACTACATTCACATATGGCAGATTACTAGAGCACAGAAGTCCTGATATAATAAAGAAATTAAATGAGAAAGACTATTCAAGTGGAATAAAAGAAGAAATCAGGCCACGAGAGATTTCAATCAGGAGATCCACCAGAAGCAATAAAGGTGTCACAGCCAAACATCTGCCTGATGTTGCTTGCAAAGCATGAAAACCCAGATATGGGAAGGAGAATCTAAAAGAGACTGTAGTCACCACCCTGGTCCACCAGCCCAACCAGAGCCAGAGCTGGTGTCTCAGCAGTTCCAATGCCAGTCTTTGGGAGAGCTAAGGCTGAAGCCACAGCAGCTCTGTGGACAGTCAAGACAGCAAAAAAGAGGAAGAAGGACAAGGAGAATCAAAAGAAACAGAAAACAGAACTGAGAGCATAAATGGAACTATTATAGGGACCAGCTGTTGAGTGGGAGTGTTGGAATGCATGTTAGAACATATTTTGTACTGCACCAACTACAGAATTATTCAGCAAGTAGATGGCAGTGTTTAGTTTGCATCTATGGCTATAATTCAGGGTTTCTTTTGTTCTGAGGAGAGTTTTTCCTGTGACAGTTGAAACCATTAAGCAACAAAGCCCATGGAGATTGTACACTGCATATCCTATTTGATCTATATGGCTATGTAATCATTCTTTGTTACAATTTTCATATAATTAAACAGAGTTTCTAACACCTAGACTCTGTGCAAAGACTTTCCTGGATACAGCAAAAAAAAAAAGTGCTGTCCAAAGATTCCTTTCTGCCATGGGCAAGAAGCTGCAAATCATTCACACTCCTATGAGCCAGAGTGCACCCACCTGTCTCTGAATTCATGGCAGCATCAACACAGAGGGATTGTGGGCATCTGGTCTGCCTGGTGTAGGATGCTGCTGCCCTCTTGGACTTCCTGTGATAAGGAGGAACTCAGTAGCACAAGACCATGTCATTCCCATCTCTGACCAAGCCTGGTTCTGATATTATTTAAGTGTATGAGAAAATTCTTGTGACAATGAATTTTAACAAATAAACCACATGGGCGGCATGCGGGGAACCCCACCCAGGCAGAGCGCCGGGTGGGGGTCGGGGGCAGAGGTGATCCCGCTTCGCCTGAGGCGTCGGGGGAGCAGCTGCGGGGGAAGAGATCCTTTTCGTCTTCGGAGCGCCGGACTTGCAAGAAATGTGTTGCTGGCTGACATGCGGGGGCAGCGGACGGCACCGAGGCTGGAGAATTTGCTGAGAAGATTGGTAAATTTTTAAAACTTTTTTTTTGAGGTTTGTTTGGACTGAAGATACAGGACTTGGCTTTAAATTACTTCCTGGGCTTGGGACAGGAGCGGAAACAAGTGAAAGTGAAAAGGCGTTTTTGTTGATTAGTTGCTGTTACTTTCTAGCAACGGAATTTACTTGCACTTGCCTGACTGTCTAGTGGGGAGAAACATGGCGCCTTCCTGTTCCCTGTGAGAAC